>JAJPUD010014997.1:28751-39026 GCA_023553655.1 Myrmecobius fasciatus
GAAAGGAAAATAGGGAATGGACTATGGTGTCAAAAATAGAAAAAAATACCCACAGACTAATGTATATGACTTTCAGGACTAGGATTGACATAATAGTTTGATATAGTTAAAATGGCAGTCTTCTTCATTCTTTTATAGCAAGTTCTTTTAATCATATCAGGAAATACTTATATATCTTGTAATGAATCTTTAGCATCAATATCACCATACATCCTTGCTTCTATATGATAGGATACAGGGATATGAAAGGGAGGGGGGGATGGGAAGCTGTTGCTTATATTTCTAATGCCTTCCTTTTGTAGACACTTACAAATTATTGTGAAGAACTTGTTGTCCATTCTGATTCATTTGTTCAAGATTGTAGATTTGAAGAATTTTGCCAAAGAATTTATTTATGTAAGTAAAGATTGAACAACAAAAACAAAAACAAAACAGAAAACAAACAACAACCAAAAAAAACCTCATCAGGCTACTTCCTGTAGCCTAATCACAGAGATTCCTTTTTTTTTGGTCCTTATACATTTTATAATAAATGCTAAAACAATAGACTAGATTTCTTTTGCAAGATTCAGTCTCTGAGTTCAGGCATAGCAGTACATGCCTATTATCCCTGCTATCAGGGAAACTGAGACTGATGGATTGCTTGAGCTCAATGTTCTGAGATACATATAGTAGGGCTAGTGAAAACTGGACAGGATACCAGAGTCATGCTGGGAAACTAAATTGCTTCCATTTGAATTGTCTTAGGAAAATTCTGAAGATCACCTGACAGGATAAGATACCAGGTACTGAGGTTCTTTCTCAAACTAAATTGCCAAGCATTCCAACTCCACTGCAGAGAGCACAATCTATTGAACTGGCCACATTGTTCGAATGTCAAATATACACTTACAAAAAAATAATATTTTATGGAGAACTCACACAGGGCAAGAACTCACAAAGTGGTCAGAAAAAGCAATAGGAAGACACTTTCAAGCTATCTCTTGTATGACATGGGAGACACTGGCACAGGACTGTTCTGATGAAGAGAAGGTACAAAGCAAAATTGAATTACCTCAGAAGAAACACAAGATGTGCAAAATTAGAGAAGCCACCCCAGATATTCATATGGACTATTTATGTCTGACCTGCAACAAAGCATTCTAAGCTCATATTGGTCTGCCAGCCACAGCAGAACACATTGCAACCCAACTCTAACATAGTGAAGTCATTGTGTTCTTCTCTGAGAACAAAGAACAACAATCAACCAAGTCTGCCTCCAAATCAGTGAGCCCCCAGATTGTGGGTGGCCACCAGTTATGTAAGAAGAAGTGAACTGGCCCAGAGGCAAAAATGGAACAAGTCAAAACTTTCATATTAATTAGTGGTAGGTTTGGGTTCTTGAATGATTATTGTACTGGGTTGACACAGAAATATATAATTTCAACAACAATAAAGGTCCATTTACTGAACTGGTATCCTGACAAAATCATCCTTCCTATAAAATGTACTATACTACCTCACTTGATTAGGTTTCTATCTAGGACACAGTAATGTTAGGTGTTTCCCACACAGTCAAACCACTCCCAAGGATGTGACTAGGTCCCTCTCTGCTGTTAAAAGTGTAAACTCTTCCTCATATGTTTTTTATTGATTTAATATATTTTTTGCCACTCTTATTCTTATTGCTATAGTATTCTCCACCGTGCCTGAATTTAGAATATTCATGATCATCTGATATTAAACTTCATTTCCTAAATATGTCTCCACCCTCTAATATTAGCAATAAGTTATCATTCCAAGCCATCTTGTCATCCTAGCTAAATAAGGCTGCTGAGCCAGTGTAGGCTACATCCTATTTATAGAAACTAGGTTGTGTAATAGTTGAGTGCTGGACTCAGAATCAGGAACTAAGTTCAAATCCTACCTTAGATGCTTATATGAAGCTGAGCAAACTGTCTCAGTTACTCATCTGTAAAAATGAAGACAATAACAGCTCCTACTGAGATGATTACTATTTGTAAAGTGCTTCAAAATGTTAAAGGGCTATATAAATGTAGTTATTATCAGAGCACGCATTGATGAAATAAAGGAAATAGAAAAATAACAAGAGGCTGACTATGTAGGTGATTGGTCCTAGAGACCAGTCTCTGATAGGAATTTTATGTCACTAGATACCTAGTGGCCACAGGCCACATTGTTTAGAAGCATACTAGAAAATCAATCTCCATTATGTTTTCCTTCTCAGGTTTTTGGGTTGTTTTTTTTTTTTTTTTCCTTTCCTGTACAGCAAGATAACTGTATAAATATGTATACATATATTCAATCTGTCAAATATTTTAACATAATTAACATGTATTAGACTTCCTGCCATCTAGGGGAGAAGGTTAGAGGTAGGAGGGAAAAATTTGTAACAGAAAGCTTTGCAAGGGTCAATGTTGAAAAATTACCTGTGCATATGTTTTGCAATAAAAAGCTTTAACAAAAAAAAAGAAAGAAAAAGAAAAGAAAATCAATCCCCAACTGTAGGAAGTCACAGACCATTTATTTATACTAAGAAGTAATGCTAAATGTAGATTTCCTCTCCTCCAAAAAAGAGGCATATTAACAGTACTCTAACAATTCAGTTGTTTTAGGACCAAAATCCAAGAAGGAGGTAAGATGAAAGAGAGGGATAAAGTTCCTGTTGAATTTTCCCTGACTAAACATGGAATTCCATTTTAGTTACATTGAATTTGAAAGTCTGACTGAACAGTAAATTAGAGATCTTTAAACTGAAGTGGGAAAAGTGGAGTTTCGAAAAATGTTGGAGCTGGAGAAATAGTTTTAATAATTATCATTGGGGAGAAAATTTAGAATTCAAAATTTTTAATTAATGTTAAAAATAATAATAATAATAATAAGAGTGAAAGTATTCTCTCAGGGAAAGTATGCATATATGGAACAGTATAGTGAGCTAACATCTGGACCTTAATTTAAAGATCATAAAAGAAATAGTGAAACAAACAAAGGCTTTCCTAACATTCATATACTTTCTTCTTGTATTATATATTAAAAAGAAAATTCAGGAAGCAGAGGTAGGGAGCATTTGGGTAAAGATCATTGGAAGCTACACAGAGTTTATCATTTCTCTTCTAAGAAGGAAACATGTGTCACTCTCAGTCCTCTGTGGAAAAAGATTTGTTTTTATACTGATAAAAGTATCATACCCATTTAAACACATGTTAGCCTAATATCCTGGTTTTGGAGAAGGAATTTTCCCATGTGGTTTTCTTCTTTTGAAATCATATTCCAAATTTCAGGTTGAATTTTTTAAAAGGCATTTATAAAAGTTGTAAGCCAGGCAGGTAACAAAGGTTGAATCCAAATGAGAGAGAACTGTAAAAATTGCATGAGGAGTACTAAAGATTAGAAAGAACTGAAACTGGTCTGGGGAGTTAAAGAAAATAAAATTGTGTTTTATAGTAATAACTCTTTGTGTCTCTTCTAGCAAATTGAAAAAAAATAGTATCAAAAGAATCGAGTAACATTGCTGCTTGAAGCAAATGGGATAATAATAATAGAAAATAGAAAAAAGCAGAGAAATGCAGAGGAAGAAGAGGATAAGATGAAGGATGATTGGAAGAAAATGTGGAAATGGAGAAGAAAGAGGAGGATGTAGAAGAGGTAGAGAAGGAAAATGATGTACTTTTTTCAGTGCTGAAATGGCTAGTACTTTAAGATGAACAAGACACTTTTTAATTGTCACTGAGCAAGAGAAGCCCCTGAGTCAGTGAAGCTTAAAAAAAAGTTATCCCATCATGTAAATATTTGCTTATTAGAAGTGAAAATGCATAGGCTTGAATTATAACTGTAATTCTCAGGCTCTCTCTTCTCTTCCCTTCTATAGATCCTATCAGAACTATTCTAGTAATTTTCCTCAGAGCTCTGGGTTTGCAAGTGTAAAGAGACAAGTTCAAGAAAAAAGAGGCTGAAACTGCTTCTAGTGCTTAGACTTCCCCAGCACCATGTGAATGGACCATATGCATGGGTCTGCAGCTCAGAAAGCTACTTAAAAAAAAAAAAAAAGCTACTAAAGGGTAGAAAAAATATACAGAAAGCTAAGCAGACTCCTGGTCCCAGAAGGAGTTCATGTTCATTAAACTAGTGACTAAGCCTGAGAAAACTACTTCTTCAGTTATTGAAAAACTGACAGATGTAATTGCTGAGCTACTGGTAGTGATCTTTTGAAGATTGTAGGAAATGGGGGAAAGTACTATAGTTTTGAGAAAGAGAAACGTCACAATTTTCAAAAAGGGAAGATAATGGATTCTGAAAATTCTGATTAGTGAACTTGACTTTGACATATGACAAAATGTTTAAATATATTCATAAAGGTATGATTAGTAAATATCTAGAAAAAGAAGTGACTACAAAGAGCCAGTATGGCTTTATCAAATAGAGTTCATGTTAGAATAATCTTATTTCCTTTTTATCTGGGCTACTGGTAGATGAGGGAAATGCTACACATGAGGGAAATGTTTACACAAATTTCAGCAAAGTATTTGACAGTCACTCATTCTAATCTTGTGGAAAATTAGGCAAGCTATAGAGTAAAACACAATATAAGGAAATGGATTTGGAACTAACTTAATAGGCTAAATGAATAAATATCAATTGATGTCTTGGTAGCAGATTATCAGTGAAGTACACCAGAAATCCGTGGTTGATTCTCTGATGTAAAACTTTTTTTTAAATCAATGAATTGCATATAGATAGCCATGAAACCTCATCAAATTTGCAGATGACACAAAGTTTGAAGAGATATCTAAATACATGGGGATAATTCAAAAAGTTCTTGATAAACTGAAATACTAGGTTATACCTAATCTTTAAAACTTAATAGGTATGAATAAAATGTATTCTATATAGATTCTAAAAGAAATTTTATGTATATGTTATAGAGGTAGTATCACTAGACACATCATCTGAATGAGACCTGAAGGTCTGGGGGAGTTTGTAGCAAGAAAAGTTAATGCCAATTTAAGCTTTCCTGAAAGAGGCAATTCCCAGAATTATAAAGGAAAGTGCTCTGATTAAACCAAATCCAGAATATTATACTCAGTACCATATTTTATTTTATTTGGCTTTTTGCTGAGGCAGTTGAGGTTAAATGACTTGCCCAGAGTCACACAGCTAGGGAATGTTAAGTGTCTGAGACCAGATTTGAACTCAGGTCCTCCTGACTTCAGGGCTGGTGCTCTATCCACTGTGCCACCTAGCTGCCCCTCATATTTTAAAAAAGACACTAATAAATAGAAGAATGTCTAGAGGAGAGTACATAGCATGGTGATTGGTCCTGAATTCATGCCTGCTCTAGTCTAGGTTCCATCTGATTTGACATAAATTGAACACTCAAAGTATTTGAATTATGTGATTTATTTTTACTGAGGTATACAAATGCATATTGACTCTGCCTCTCCATTCTTTTCTATTACCTTCAAAGTCTTGTGTGTGCATGTATGTGATTGTGTGTGTGTGCATCCCTAGGTAAATGTGACCTGAATATTAGTTTCATCAGAGATAAGGAGCTCCTGAACAAAAAGCTAAGTATCTCTTTCCTGCAGATAGTTGTTTATGCAAAGACTTTCGGTACCCCATAACATCTCGTGATATGCAAGATTCTTTATTAGCTCTTGCTAGTTGCATCATGTTCAAGTTTAATATCACCGGAACGATAACCCATAAAGATTCTTGAAGGGACTTGGGATTTTAAGTTATGAGAAGAAAAAACTCAAAAGGGAACATTATAGCTATTCTCAAGTATTAGAAGGCCACAAATCATGTGGAAGAGAGAAATGTTGCTAAGTGGAAGCTGTAAAGCAACAATTTAAACTGGATGGAATGTGGGGAAAGTTATCTAAAAGCAGAATGTGCTAACAACTTGGAAGGTTGTAGGTTTCTCCTCTAATCTTCAAGCAAATGCCTCATGACCATTTGTAATTTATGATTCAGAGGGGGCATTCTTGTTCAGGTTATACGAGCTAAAACAGAGGGGATCTGATATCCTTTTACAACTCAGAAATGTTCTAATATTTAAAATGCTACCACAAGAATCAATAGGTTTTGAGCTTAGAACATTTCTAACAGTCTTATAGTCAAACCCATAATAGGACTTGCCTCCTACAAAAGGGCTTTATCAGATTGATGGTCTTTTAAAGACCTCTTCTCCCACAGCTATCCTTCCTGTTTGGATAAGGTGATAGTTCTAGTCATCCTTTTTTCCAACATATCAATGCAATCAGTGCTCTCTACCACTGCCAACCCACCACCTCACAAACACATCTATATAGTAGACATCTGAGTCTTTCTGAATCTGGACTAAAATTTCTGCATCTCTTTCCATTTACCTTTAGGATTCCAGCAGGAAAGGTTCACATCCCTATAATCTTATTTTCTTCTTATTATTATAATTATCATTAGATACATTTTAAAGGTGTAGGATATTTCTAGAGAAATATCTTCACTTTGTTTATTCTATATTCTGAAATTAAATTGATGATCCTCTTCTTTGTTACATTTATTCTACAATGTTTTTCAGAAATAGTTTACCTATAAAAATTTATTGTATTTTCCTATTATGTCAACAGGAAGCAAGAATTGTAAAAGGGTGTGAAACATGCAAAATAAACTGAAGTCTTAGAAATAGTAACATTTTAATTACAAGTACAAGCAGTCAGTAGATTATAAGAAGTCTAGAAAAAAAGAAGAGAAATGATTGTTCAGTATTCCTACTGTTCCTTCCCACAGAAGCTGTTTAACAAAAGATCCTGTCAAAGCACAAAAGCTTGATAATCCTTCAACAAATATCCTTTTGATCTAAATTTGGTGTCCCCAAAAGCCTTTTCTACTGGGAAATGAATTCCTTAGCCATATGACATGGGTATTCTGGTCCCTTGTCTTGAATTTCTCATTCAATTTCATTCAATTCAATTAATTGAAACAGGCATTTATTAAACATCCAGTATGTGTATGGCCCTGGGATATACAAAGAAGAAAATTAAATAATATTTGCCCTTGAGATGATTAGATATAAATGAATAAATTAGAATCATTGTTTACAAATCAACCTTTTGCAACAAAGTTTGTCAATATAAATTAAATCTATACATGAACTTTAAAAATGAACTTTTTTTCTATAAAATTGTAGGGTGATATCCTGGATTGTGCCAACCCCACTTGTATATACATGCATCCTATAAAACCTTATTCCACCATCTGAGAAAAACTATCAAGATATCCTCAAGGACAGAGTGTGGCCAACTTTGGAAGCTACCTCTGACTAAACTAAAATCATCAATACAGTTAAATCCTAATTCATTTTTACTTGTGAGAATTTGAAAAGATAAGGATGATTAGGAGCCACTTAAGAACAAAGAACAATAGCATTCAGCTTATTTATGTAGTGTGACCAGAAATTAATTAACCTTAAGGTCTTGTGGGAAAAGGCAGAAAAACAGTTTTCTGGGTTTCTCTATTAGTAGTTTAAAATAAGGTAAGTCACCTCTTCAGCCACGGCTATTTTGTTCCTCAGTATTTCTTACAGTACTTTATCTTTATCCATATTTGAAACTTTTCATCACAAGCTGGATTTTTGTTTACTACATAATACTGCCCCCCTACGTCTATTATAGAATATTGAACACTTAAAGAGAAACAAAGCCATACTCAAAAGGGTCCTGCTTAATTGATCTACATGATATATCAGCAGGTCTTTCCCAATCAGAGACTTGCTATAAATTCTCATTGCCAGCATCAGGCAGGAGTATGGTTTCAGTTCCCTGATTAGGCAAACAAGGAAATAAAATTAGCAAAAGTAATTTCAATGGCAAACTAGAGCTGATCAATTAAAACACACACACACCACACACACACACACACACACAAATGCAAGTATCTGAGCCTTTTTTACTTTGCCTAATTGAAAAATTGATATATTAAGCTAATTTACTATTACTATCTCATGTGATCCTCATAACAACCTTGGGACTTAAGTGCTATTATCCCCATTTTGTAAATGAGGAAATTGAAGCAAGCATATGTTGAGTGAGATGTTTAAGGCCATACAGCTAGTAAGTATCTGAGGCTATATTTGAACTCAGGTCTTGTTGATACCATGTCTGACACTATGGGACATAGGCATAAGCATAGGTATGAAAAGAGACTATTTATTATAAATTTATCTATCTACATACATACATATACACATATATGGGTATACATATGTATATGTGTATTAATGTATATGTGTATGTGTATTAATATCATTATGGGTTTATAATTCCTGGTAGAATATGATCGTGTCTTTTTCATGCACTGATGCATCTCCTCTGTCTTTGGCCTTCAACATTGCTAATTTCTCTTGCTTCTTTAACTTCAGAGTTTCTCTCCTAGGAATATGAGACTAGTAGATTTGCATTTTCTTTTCTGCTCAACAACTTTGGCATAAATGGAGAAGTAGTGCAAATCAAGAGGATTATTGTTCTATTTTATTAACAATATACTTAGGCTGAGGAGGGGCCCAGGTGTTTTGAAGAAAAATATGAAAAGTAAAAGGATGCATTGACTTCCTGCTGTAGTTCCTACAAAGCCACATTTTTTCCCCCTACTGATTGTTACTTTCTATCTTTATGTTTCAAATGCTTTAGGTTATTCCCTTGAGTTTGGAATTTATTTATCCAGTATATTAAAATTCAAAAAAAAAAAAAAAAAAAGAAGAAGAAGAAGAAGTGAACCTTTAAATCCAAATCACTTTTTGCTAGAATAAAAGAAAATAAATCTCACAGAACTCATTCTTCATAGTAGAATTGTTTGCCCTGATAAACTGAGACTCATAACAAAGAACTATGCACAGCTCATCTTCCTCTGTCTCCAGCAGTTTCCATTTTCAAGGAATCACTACAAAGTTTTTTTTGTTTGTTTGTTTGTTTGTTTTTCCAGTTATCAAAGAAAGTACAAAAGATTAAATGCTCTGGGGAAATTCAGCATTTTGTTTTTGTTTTTGTTAAATTTCCCCTGAATAACTGATATAGAACTTAACATGAGATTCAGCTTGGTTACTTCTATTATAAAGAGAAAAAATATAGATGAATTATATTTGAATATGCCCTAAATATAAAATGATTATTGAAAAGTAATCATTTAAAGTCTTTTCACATCTTAGTGATTCCTGATTCATGAAAAGATTTATTTTAACACAATCATACAACACATCTTTTTTTTTCAATTTTTTCAATTTTGTATTTATGCTTTAAATAAATACATTTTGAAAATGAATTTCTTTTAAAAGTGAAGGAAAAAAAAGAGTCCAGGAAAGAGTTAGAAAATATGCATATTTAGTAGGTCTAACATGCATAAAGATACAACAAAAGAGGTTAAGAAGAAACAACTGATAAGAAAAATAGTGTCACCAAAGCCTGAAGAGATGATATCTATGGTCAGAGAGAAAGGAATTGTTCTTTTTTTCTTCACATCATAGGCATTCAACACCACTGGGTTGGACATAATAAGAATGGGTAGGGGTATGTTAAAGAACTGGGGAATTAGTCCTTGTGTGCCAATAGATAAAGGCATTTGTTAGGGGCACAGTTTTAATGACAGTACTCTCTTATTTCAGATTCAGTTTTGGAAGGAAATGAAGTATGTAGAAGTCATTGAATATTAAGCCAAAGAACTTTGATAGATTCAGCCTTCCTCTCCTCCTCATATAAATATGTCCAATCAGCAAGTCATTAGTCTACAATACCTCTGATACTTTTAGGTATCTGTCATATCTGAAAGGCTTATACTCCAATGGCTGGCACTTTTTATGTCCCTAAAGGTCTAGAAAGTTGCATTAGAGTCCTAATTACCCCCTGAGGAAGACTAATCATACTATGTATCAGGTCATGAAAAAGTAGTGTAAATCCAATCTATCAAATATATTCCCCTCAGAAACTTTATCTCCTCCCTTGGAGATTCCCATAGAGGAACCAGCTGCAAGGGGAATTCATCTTTAAGGGAACACATGTGAGTAACTTCTCAACTCAGTCTCCTAAAAAAGAACAAAAGTCAGTGCCTGTTTGGAGCTCGTAGTTGGTATAGGTCATACAAAATATCCCCTTTTCCCCCACTTTAAAAAACAAAACAAAACAAAACAAAAAACAACCTCACAGCACAGCACAACACAACCTGACACTTTCTTACCAATACATAGAGAATCCAAATGAAAGGAGACTCACTCAAACTCCAAATGCACTTATTTTTTTTTTAGTTAAA
>JAJPUD010014998.1:0-39026 GCA_023553655.1 Myrmecobius fasciatus
GTTTTTTGCCATTTTTGCCACATCCTTGCCATTTCTGGAACCTTTCTGAGAAAAACAGTACAGACCTGGCTTCTAGCCCCACCTCTGAGACCTGACCCCAAAGACCACACAGCTTTGCTTTACTTAAATCTAGTTTAGGCTCAAGTCAAGAAGTCTCCCTTTAAATGTCCTTGATTTCTTTGAGAATGAAGAATAATTGTGATGCTGGGCAAGTCCCAACCTCTTAGCAACTCTTTAGATTCTCAAATTATAGAAAAGCTGCCAACTTACATTGATACAAGCATTTTTCCATACTCAGAAGTTCCCTATAACCTGTGAAATCACAAACCCATGCCTCAAATCTTTCCTCCTTTCCCTGTCCTCCTCCCTCTAAAAAATACCCAGTACTTCTTAACCCTGTATTGTGCTTTGGAGTATTTGGAGAAAATTATGGTGGAAGTTATTTATTTATTTTTTTTGAAAAATGTTTTTCTCTGCTGTTGTCTTTCAGTATGAATCTCTAAAAGAATCTATCTGAACAAGTAAAGACATTGAATGTTACTTAATTATGGTTTACATCTGACCCTTGACAGTGGGCTCTAAGATCCCCGTTCTAAAACAAAACCAAAAAAAACCCCCAAAAAACAAAAAACCCAAATCTTTGTCATAATCAATCTTTGAGTAATAGGAAGGATGTTTCTGTTACAAACATGCTCTTGAAAAAAAAAGTAGTTTTGGACCTTTTGCAAATTGTCCCTTTTTCTGGTCAATATGAGTTCCACTAAGATGTGTGTATACATGACTGGAGCTCAATGAAGCTCTCAGTCCCAAATCTGCCAAAAAGCCATGTTGGGCTTGTTTCTCTAACCAGGGGAAAGGCAAGTCAAGATAAGTGTGCATGCTTGCTTTAGCTAGCCAGGGAGCCTGTATTCTATCAAATGCAGAGTCAGATTAGGGCAGCCACTAAGAGGCTTCGTGTTAGGTTTTGGTACAGGATCAAAGCAAAAATTAAGGGCGGGGAGGTTCTGAAGAGAGAGCCAAACTAGAAACAAAGAAGTGATTTGAACAAAGCATGCTAATTGCTAGCTTGGCTTCTCCTTCATTTTACCAAATACCTCAAGTGCAGCTGCTTAAAACAAACAAAAAAAAATCCACCCCAAAACAAAAATGCCAGACTAATAAATGCAGAAAAGAGTGCACATTATGGCAGTCAAATAGCTAGACTCTTAAGAAGGTGACAGGAACATTGCTACAAAGAGCTTCTTTCCACCAGAAAACAGCAAGGGAAGGGCCAAGGGTGAAGATGGTCATTATAGAAATATCCAGGAGCTCATGGTGGTGGATAACACAGGTAACAGAACAGTAGTGCAGGGGAGGGAAGAGATGAGATACGGTAGGTAGCCACTGGCTACTGGCTTCCCATCCATCCTCCGATCTCCTACCAACGTTCATTCTCTGCTGCTCAGCTCCATCTCACTGCAGATGCTACTTGTCAAGGGACATCTTGGAAGAGGAAGCAAGGAGGGATCCTTGGGGCGTTTTGGACAGTCTGTCCAACTTGGGGGAGCTGAACAGGTGCCAGTAAGCCTCCTTGGTTCCTTCTCCCCAGAAGCCAAAGATGAAGGATGAGTTTGTGGCTTGTGGAGGA
This sequence comes from Myrmecobius fasciatus, assembly GCA_023553655.1. Classification (NCBI taxonomy): domain Eukaryota; kingdom Metazoa; phylum Chordata; class Mammalia; order Dasyuromorphia; family Myrmecobiidae; genus Myrmecobius; species Myrmecobius fasciatus. The sequence goes on from JAJPUD010014998.1 coordinate 1,628, forward strand.
TTACAGGTCATTTCTTGGCTCCTTATTCACCTCTTGGCTAGAGTTCTCTAGTCTCTTTATGCCCACAAACCAATCTGCTCCTACTGGCATAGAGATTATGAGACTAGCTGGAAGATGTGGGTCATATGTTAAGAGAAAAGAATAGGGATGAGCAGATGCTGGGGAGAGAAGGCATCCGATTTCCTAGGGTGGTAGTGCCATGTGCAGTGGTACAAGATCCATGCCAATGGACATGCATGTATCTCAGGAGAGGCAGTGTGGGATAATGGCATCAGAGCCAACAAGACCCAGGTTCAAATCCTGCCTCTGATACATTATGGTTGGGGCATCCTGAGTAACTCATTTAACTTCTCATGTCCCAACAATTCTTGAATTCAGGTCTTTCCATTTGTGTGTGTGTGTGTGTGTGTGTGTGTGTGTGTGTGTATGTGTGTGTGTGTGTGACAACTGGGGTTAAGTGACTAGCTAGTAAGTATTAAATGTCTGAGCTGTATTTGAACTCAGGTACTCCTGAATCCAGGGCCGGTGCTCTATCCACTACTATCTAGTTGTCCCCTTTCTATTCTATTTTTTAAAATGTGCCATGAATCACTTTGGTGGTCTGGTGAATTGTAAAGACCCTCTTTTCTCAGGAAAAAAATGGGGTTTTTTTGGCTTGCATTCATATTTGAATGAAATGCTAAATTTCAAATGGGGATTAGTGAAAAATGTTTTTTCCTATTTTCCAAGTTCATAACCCCATGATACTCCTTTGGGGGTCTGTGGACCCCAGGTTAAGAATTCTGCTCTAAGCATATAAATTGTCAGATATATTGGTAAGATATACTGATAGAGGGAGTGGATGTACCCTAAACTAAGAAGTCAGAAATCCAATACCCACTCCCCCCCCCAAAAAAAACCCATTGTGTATTTTATGCTTACAAAAATATTTTATAAACAAGATCTCTAAATCTATGGTCCTATGATCTTACTTGATGCTCACCACCATCCTGGGAGCAAATCTTCTACTTAAAAACAAAGGACTGACTTCTAGATAAAATCAGGAACATAGGAAGGCTGCCAATTTTTAGGAGATTGCAGACAGTACAGTTTTAAGCTTTAGTAGCTTAAAACTGGTGAGTGAATCCATGCTTAAGCTTTAGCAGCTTAAAACTGTCCTAAGGCTTTTGGTATACCCAGTATACAAATGGATGTATTAAGCATTAAAAAGACCAGCCCCCTTCTGCCAGATCACCCTCAAATTCACAATCTTTTATCTTAGAATCTGAGGCTAACCAGCAATCACAGCTTAGCAAGGCCAGAGTACTAGTCAGTATTTTGCCCAGGACACAATACTCACATTTACTGAAGAGTTTTGAGGAAAGGTAAATGATATCACTGGCACTAGAAAAAACTCCCCCAAAACCCCATCATCTATTCCACTCCCACCCCAATACTTGAAAAAAATCCACTGCCAATATATGCCTATTATTCCTGGGACTAAGATAAATATAGAATGATGGAAAATGCAAATAGAATTGTTTAAGGTTGTGGGCCTAATTTTGAAATGCCTTTCAAAAACATAACCTCCAATTCACAGGTACATCTATTTACATATGTTCCTAGCATATGGATGCCGCAACCCCAGAAAAATTGTTTTTTGTCTGTTTTGCTTATAAATGAGAATCCCCAGGAATAAAATGGTTTTTCTTTAGACTGGGGAGTCAGCAAACTAAGCTAAGAATGGTTTAAAAATTTTTGCTTTAAATAAAAATGTAAAAACCATTTTAAAGTTTCATGCTGTACAAAAAAGGTGGTGGGCCATCTTTGGTCCCTGGGCCTCAGTTTGCAAACTCCTCTTTGAGATAGAAAAGACTGGCTTTTGAATTCAAGCTTTCAGCAAACTGAGGATATCCATGGCAAAGCATTAGCAAGATTGCTGGAAAATAGAAATATAAAATATAAAGAATTTTAGTATTTCATACTTAAGAAATAATATTATTTTTCCTAGTATTGTAACATTATTCTTTGACTATTTCTTTTGACCTTTTTTAAAAAAAATATTTTTAAAAAGTCCTATTGATGCTTTTGAAATTCTACACAGGAGTTATTTCCAGATATATATCCTTGTCCTCATAGAATCTTCCCTATGGTAAATTAATATGCCTTCAAAAAAGAGAAATCAATATGGCTATCAGGTCTGCCAGCATATACAACTTTTTTGCTTTGGGTGGGGCATCTGTAATACCCTACTTCTGTACTGAGAGGAGAGAGGAATCACCAAACTTGGGGATGAAATGGCAATCTACTTATTTGACAAACTGGGAAACTGTGGTCCATTAGTCTGTCTTCTACAACTAATACTGGCCATTGCTTTTGATCTGAGTTTAACTGCTTTTTAATATCATTTTCATGTATATTATTATAGTAATTATTAAGCTAATAACAACTAGGGTTTAGAGCTACAAACCATAGCACTTTAAAGTAAGCAGAGTGCTTTACATTATATTTCATTTGACCCTCACAACAACCTTGAGAAGTAAATGCTATTATTTCTATTTCACATGTGAAGAAACTGAGACAAGGAGAGAGTAAGTGACTTGGCTCAAGATCATACGCTTGTCAATGTCTAAGGTAGGATTTGAATTCACGTTGTTCTCTAGTTCCTGTGCTCTAGCCACCATATCACCTATTTGTCATTGTATATTCTGTTCTATTTCTTCTCTCTTCCCTTTATATAATTTCAAACAATTCTTCCTGTGTCACATCAAATTTTCATTACTCATCATTAATTTCAATACTCAAGCAATATGAATATTTATTTGTCTTCCTAATATCTTTTTATCATGCTCTTTTCCTTTTCCCTTCAATTTTTTGCCACATCTCACATCCAGAATGTCTCTCATTCTTTCTCTGATTCCCCTCCCTTCTATTTTTTTTTTTTGCTGAGGCACTTGGGATTAAGTGACTTGCCGAGGGTCACACAGCTAGTCATCCCCTCTATTTTTAAGGCTGGCTAAAACACATGACAAAAACCTATTCATAAACTATATTTTTCTTATTTAAAGCCCTTTTCAAAATTAATTCTGTTCAGGAACCCAATCCTAAGAGACTAAAATAAGGCCATTTCCTTCACCCTAAAGCTGGACTAGATTAAAGAGCCTCAACTTTAAAAAAATGTAAACCTTGCCTCTCTTTTTTTTCACTTTTCTTTCTCACATAAATTTAAGTTTCTTGGGGCCATTAGGATCAAGAGAAATTCAAAATAATGTTTTTGTTTTTTTTCAGATGGCACTGAACATTGCCAATGATTTGTAAGCCTGAGTTTTCCATGAAGGGTCTTAGTATGAAATCCATACAATAAAAAAAAAAAAAGGCGGGGAGGGGGAAGACTTGGCTCCCAATTCTCATAATACAGAGAGCTGACACGGACCCGTTTTCTTCCTGAGAAGCAATTCTAAACTCCCATGGTGTTTTTTGTTTGCTTCCACCACAGCAGACTCTTTTTCTGTTCTGCTCGACTCTTCCTAGAATGTGCACACACTTATGTGCGTGTTGGGAGCTGCATCGGCTGCAGCAGCATCAATAAAGCTGACTTACATCCGGATTGCTAAAATGCCCTCTGCCAGCACTTCAGAGAGGGGGAATTTGTCAATTCTGCCTACATGGCCACTCGGCACTCCTAGCAGCCAAGAAGACACACAACACAGAGAAAAGGAGATGCTCTTTACGAGGAATTCCTTCTCTGTGTCCTCTGGAAATCACAAAAAAATGTTCATTTCAAAAAAACAAAAAACCTGAACAAAGGGATTACAAATTAATCTGCCCTTGTTGGCTCCCCCGACTGCAAACCCCCTCAGTATTTGCAGGAGGCCTCAGTCACTCATTAATCTTAGCTATCATTCGTATCATTGGTTTTTTAGCTCATTTCTTAGGCATGCGTGTATGCACTGAGCGTAGGGGGAAGAAACCGCCTTTCTGTCTTCAATCATCAGTAACTGGAAGACATTTCCTTAACATTTCAGAAGGCAGGTCTTCACTACACCATACACAGAACAGCCACTACAGGACAATAACTGCTGCAGGGAGGCTGAGACGGTACCTAAATGAACAAATTTAAGCACCAAGAAATCTTTAAGCTGCCATTGTCATGAATCTGATAATCAGGGGGAAAATCTCAGGCTCTAGAGTACTTGGAAAAAAATTTTCCCCCATTCATTTCATCCTACATAAATCAATAAACACTTATGCCAGAATATTTGGAGTATTCAATACTAAGCCATGAACCTTTTCTTTCACCATGCTAATGAATAGTGTCTCTACTCTTTGCTCTGGCCATCTGGAGCTATATCCTGCAGAGATGCGGTTCAGTCTGTGGGTCTGATGGGCAGAGTTTAATCATCAAGCAAGCAAATGGAACCTTTTAACCCCTCCTTTCCAAAGACTTCTGCAAGCCTGATCTGGGAAGTGGATTGCCTGGGATATTTTTTAAAAGTCCAATTGATGCTTTTTAAATTTTATACCTCATATTTCCAGATATACCTTTGCCCCTGTTGAATCTCCCCTATTGTAAATTAAAATGGCTAAGAAAAAGAAATCCACATGGCAACTTTGGGACTTCTAGCTTTACTTTCTTGCTGAAGAGAAAGGGATTTCATGAATTCGGAAAGGAGTGGGGCCCAAGTGCCCAGATGAGTTGCTAATGGCTTGAAAATTTCAAATATATTTCAAAATGACTTCTTGTTGGCATAAAATGGAAGCTAAAACAGCTTCCCAGTTTCTTTGAGAGAAGACCCTTTTATACCCCTTCTGCTTTCTAAGAAAGATTCAAGACAAAGCTACAAGGGGCCGGCAGCTATATCTCTAAAGTTTCTCAGGGCCTTCACTCCAGCTGTATGCCTTGCTTTACTCCATTATATTTGTATTTTGTGATAATTGTGAGGACACCCATAATTTCTCCTACATACTCAGCTTGGGTAAAGACTAATGTACCTCCAAGGAAAGTACCTTTATTTCTCTCATAGTACCTAGGCATAAGAGGAACAAAGTATTTAAAATTTAGAGCTGGAAAAACACTTATTTAGATTTTTCATTTCTTTACAATCTTGCCCCAAAAGAGTCACATTGTTGTTCAGTCACGTCTGACTCGTTGTGATCTTGGCAAAGATACTGGAGTGATTTGGCATTTCCTTCTTCAGTTCATTCTATAGATGAGAAAACTGAGGAAAAAAGGCTAAAAATGACTTGCTTACTCAGCTAATGAGTACCTGAGATCAGATTTGAAGTTGAGTCTTTCTGACTCTATCTAATGAGCCACATGGCTGCCTCAGCCGCATTATACATGATTTTATATAATAAGCAGATAGCTAAGATTCCAACCCAGGTCATATGACAACTGCCAAAATTCCTCTTCCTCGCATCCCTTGTTCTCAGGACCTAGGAACCCCTACCATTCTAATATTACACATTACCCAAATCTTTCCAATTGCTTCATGGATTGCGCCATTAAGGCAGTCTGCAGCAGGGGTTAGAAAGCTAGACTTAAAGCTAGAGAGACCTGGGTTGAAGTCCCATAAATCAAGTTAAAATGTAATTAATAAACAAAAGTAAGTAAAAATATAATGCAATATAGATAATTTCAATTTGTCATTTTCTAAGTCAATATGCTGCAGAAGGGAACCAATTTCTCCCTGAGTTTGTCACTACTGCTTTAAGCAAAAGCCTAGAAGTTGGAGAGATACTGCCAAATTGCATTACTAAAAGGGAGAGGGATAAATCATTAGTCTTTTTTGAGAAAGAAGAATTAATTATAATAATGATAGGAATTTCCTCAACTTGGAGATCTCTCTATCCATGCATCTATTCTCTATCTCTCATTTTCATTCTACCTTATCACCAGATTGACACATTCAGTATGTACTGTGAAAATATGAATTTTTATAATCTTGGTTTAAACAGTTTAAACAAATGTTTGTGGAATTCATTAAGTGCAATTTAATACTATAAACACTTAAAAAACAGGTTGTTTGCTAGGTGCTATGCTGAGGAAATGAATGAATAAATCTCCAAATGGAGTGGTTGGGGCATCCAAACCCCAAGAAGGCCCTTTCTGCCCCTCTCTTCTTACCTGGATAGGGAACTCTCCCTTTGGTTACCAGCTCTGTGAGTAAAATCCCAAAGGACCACACATCTGACTTGATAGTGAACCTTCCATATAGGGCTGCTTCTGGGGCTGTCCACTTGATAGGGAACTTTGCACCTAAAACAAAGACATGGCGATTATTATTCATAATGGAAGCAGCAGCAAGATCACATAAGAGGCACAAAGATAAGGAAGGAGGAACATGTTGCAGATTAGAAACAGCAAAGAATTATAAAAAGAAGACTGTTGGTAGAGGGAGAACCGAGAAACATATACTAGATCTGCCACAAGTCTCTCCTCAGTCAAACTAACACTTGGATATCAAATTGGTCTTCCCTAAGCACAAATCCTAGTATGTCACTCACCTCTTTAATCATACCAGTGGCTCCCTAATGCTATCAGGATCAAATATAAATTTCTCTGGCTTATAATGCTTTCCATAAGCTGATTTCTGACTGCCTTTCCAACGTGCTTAGACCCTATACACATCCCCAAATATTTTGTGATCCAATGACAATAGCCTCCTCAATCATACTTTCTTTTGTGATCTTTTGCTTTTTCTTCCTCCCTCTTTTCTTTCTTTTGCCATTTTTCCTTCCTTCCTTCCTTCCCTCCCTCCCTCCCTTCCTTCCTTCCTTCCTTCCTCTGTAAAGAGAGGGGAAGCTGACCTACATAATTTCTAAGGCTCCTTTCAGCACTATAATTCTATTTTAATTTATAACACATAGTATTAAGGACTGACATGTATATTGCCTTACAAATATACTTACAAAGTATATAATACCTTACAAAATACCCAGAATGTCTATGAATGGCTTCTCTTGATATGAGACAATCTGATACATGATTTGTATCCAAATGTGCCCATATGTTCCTTGGGTCTTCCTCATTAACTACAGAGGAGAGCTTTTTTCCCCTTCCCTTTCTTCCATTAGAATGTAAGTTCCTTCATGGCTCTTTTCAACAATGAGATGATTGAGGCCAATTGATGAGAGCCATTTATACCCAGAGAGAGGACTGAGGGAACTGAATGTGGATCACAACATAGCATTTTCATTCTTTATGTTATTTGCTTGCATTTTGCTTTCTTCCTCATTTTTTTTCCTTTTTGATCTGATTTTTCTTATGCAGCATGATAATTGTATAAATGTGTGTACATATATATATATATATATGATTTAATTATATTTTTAATATGTTTAACATATATTGGATTACTTGCCATCTAGGGGAATAGGGGGAAGGGAGGGAAAATTTGGAACATAAGGTTCTGTGGGAATGAATGTTGAAATTCATTATCTATGCATATGTTTTGAAAATAAAAAGCCATAATTTAAAAAAAAAACATAAGTTCCTTGAAGACAGGAAAAGTGTCATTTTTGTTTTTGTATTCCCAGAGATTAATACTGTGATTGCTACATAGATAATGCTTTAATAAATGCTTGAAGATTATCTAATTGATTCCCTTCCTCTAGGCCATGCTCCTGAAAGGGGCAATGAAGAATCCCTCCATTTTCCTGGGTTGATTCTTAATATTTTTGGATACTGTGGTGTTCTTTACTATTTTTTTTTTTTTTTTTTGTAATCCCAGTCCAAATCAGTTTTCAAATCCTGAACCAGAAATTTTTCTTCAGGGACATTTTTTTTTTTTTTTGTTGAGGCAATTAGGGTTAAGTGACTTTCCCAGGGTCACAGCCAGGAAGTGTTAAGTGACAAGAGGTCATATTTGAACTCAGGTCCTCCTGACTTCAGGGCTGGTGCTCTATCCACTACACCACCTAAATGCCCAAGAGATTTTTTTTTTTAAAGGATAAAGTATATCATGATTTTCCTGGGAAAGATGGAATGTAGTCCTGCCTAAATGATTATCTTATGGTTAGATGATCTCTCAAATGCATGAAGCAACCTTCTGGCACAGTCCAATATTAGAATATCACACCCTTGACTCATTTCCCACCCCTAGTCTCAGAAAATCTTTCCTCCTCCCAAAGAGGAAGGGTGGAGGCCACATGCTCTTTCATTTGCCAGAAGGATTTACACAAGATTAAAATTGAGCCAACAACATCCTACCCCTGCACCTCCCTCTGCCCTGCTCCACTCAGCCCTTCCTTCTCCTCTCTCAATCTCTCTCAGCTACTCTGAGAGCCTACTTACAGCCTACTCTGATCATCACAGCAACTCTGACCTGCTCCATGTCTACCTTGGGCCAATTAATCTCTCCTTAGACAGCCCAAGAGTCCTTACCCCCTTGCTCTGGGGGCCCACCATATTGATACTGGACTTTTCATGACCCTCTTTTTTTTCTTTTTCTCCCTCTCTCTGTTATTTCCACACATTAATTAGAAAAAAATGATTAGACACATTTCAGTGAGCAAACAACCTAAAAAATACAAGGCATATTTATTTTCAAGGTGAACACAGATATGAGTTTAAAGGGGTGTTAATTCTACATAGGATCTGTAAGAAAAGTATACAAAAAGTACCAAAATAAGACTGTTTCTTTGTATTTCTCACAGTAACATGGAAACTATAAAATCACCAGTATAGTTTCTAGAATATGGTCATTAGTAATTGGAGCTAGGATAAATTATACCAATTTGATTTTTGTTGACAATCAATAGCATCCTTTGCAAATCCATGATACTCTTATCTTAGAGCAGTTTTCCTCAGCATCTCCACGTGTGAAATGAAATAAAAAATAATAATCCCATTATTTCACCATGCAAGGTCTTATATTAATAGTCTAGCAGAAAAAAGGCATCCTGTGGTATTCTTTCAGCTTTATGTGCAGAGTTATTTTTAGTCATTTTTCTTAAGCACAATTATTCACACCTTTTTTTTTCCCCTTAAGAGTTGTGTAGCTTCATGTAACCAGGCTTGGCCATGCTCTGAAAATGGCCATTTTGTTACATCAGGATTCCTCCTGTCAGATATATTACATGATTTCCCTTCCTGAACTGTGGTACTACAATCACATGTGACCCCAGACCCAGCACTCTATCCATTGTGTCACCTAATGTGTACATGTGAAGTAATAATAACCACCACTATCATAATTGACACATATTATATGCCAGGTACTATGCTAAGTGCTTTGCAATTGTTGTCTCATTTGATCCTCACAGCAGGTCTGGGAGAAAGATGCTATTATTATCCTCAGTTTTTTTTCTTTCTTTTTGGGAGGCAATCAGGGCTAAGTGACTTACCTAAGGTCACACAGATAAGTGTCTGAGTCCAAATTTGAACTTAGATCCTCCTGACTCCAGGGCCTATCTCTATCCACTGTACTATGTAAATGCCAACATTATCCTTATTTTTCAGAGGAGAAAACTGAAGTAGAGATTAAGGGACTTGCTAGTGAATGTCTGACCTTGTATTTGAACTTAAGTCTACTGGATTCCAGGGCCAGTGCTCTATCAAATGAGCCACTTAGTTGATCCACATACGTGTATATATAGGCATTCAAATGCAAATATCTAGTTCTAAGAGGTTACACATATATTTTGCATGCAGTTATTAATGTGTATGCAAATACATTCATACACATACATGTACACATACACATACATCTGGATATAAAAGGTTACATATATGATGTGTTGCATATACCCATATATATATGTGAACTTTTGTTACAAATATATATAAAACACTTTTGTAACAGTATATACATATGCACATATATACTTATTAAAGGTCATGTATATTTTACATGTCTCTATGTAATATATATGTATAAATAGAAATGTTATATATACATAGTTATAGTTTATAATATAAAACATTTTGTACATACTTGTATAAATAAATATATATAATATGGTATATTTTATGTATATAATATATAAGTGCATTGCATGCATGTACACATATCTGGTTACAAATAATGACAAACATGTTTTATTCACATTTATATATGCACATACATATAGATACACATATACATACAAGGCCTCAGAGGTTACATATTTTGGATATATTGATATGTAAACACATACGAACACAAACATATACATGGTATATTTGCATTTATTTATATGTACTCAATATATCCACATGCATGTGTACATATATACATAGTTACAATGATAATTTACATGTAGTTATATATGTACATACATACATTTACATAAATGGTACACATTCTATAGGTACTTATGTGTAAACATCCTCATGTTCACATAATTCAAAGGTTAAATTTGTTATTTCTCATCTGTACTTTTGTTCATGTATGCATGCATGTGTATAAAATACACACATGGTTACAAAAGTTACATGTACATTATATTTTGCATGTAATCATGGGTGTATATTGTCATTCTTGATAAACTGTAATTCCTGGAAGACATTTTTGTGTTTTAACTCTAGCAGTTAGCATTATGCTTGCTGAGCAAATAGTAGGTACTTAATACTTGCTTATTGATTTCTTATACCCATGTGATGGGAGGTCTGACAGATTAAGGTACTAGATTTTCTTTTTTATTCCCCTTGCTCAGTTAAAGAACCAAAAAAGGTGCATCCAAAGGTTTCTGTCTCAAAGATTGCCTGGACTGAATGACTGGGGACATCGATTTCCATTTTAGAAGTAAGTGCAGCTCAATTTTCTGCTGCTCAGATAAATCCAATTAAATAAAATGACAAGCAAAGAGTTCCTTCTTTGTTTTCCTCCTAGATTTGTTCTATTGCTCTGAAGGTGTGTGTGTGTGTGTGCTTGTGCTGCTTAACATGTGCACTTCTTATTACCTGGATAATTTCATTTTGAGTCTTCAGAGAAGGGATTCAAAGTGTCAGATAACTGGGTCACATCAGTCAGGGATTCTTACAGAAGAATCTCAGTTAAAAAATCCCTCAGATCAGAGGGGTGATATCCTAATTATACAGTTGAAGAAACTGAGGATAAGTGACTTCAATTTCCTCATCTGTAAAATGGGGATAATAGCTTTTACCTCCCAGGATTGTTGTGAGGATCAAATGGAATATATATAACTTCATTACAAATTGTAAAGTGCTATATAAAGGCTATTATTTCACTTATGAATGGTACTAATTGTTTTTACCTTGTACCAAGTTTAAGTTTGTCTCATTGCTACTAGATCCACTTTTGGGGAACAGAACTATATGACAGCCCTTCAAATACTTGAAAACAGCTACCTTGTCCATCATTCCCCACCCCAAATCTTCTCTATTCCAGACTAAATATCATGACCTTAGTTCAAATCCTGTCACTGCCATTTAGCTTTGTGATCACAAGCAATTCATTAACCTTCCCTCACAACTCAGGTTCCCTGCTTGGGGTGGGGGAGTGTGGATGGAGATGAACTAGATGGTCTCTGGATTCTCCTGCAGCAGCATCTCCCACACCCTATCATTTAATGATCCATAAGCAGGATATAAAACCTCCCAAGATAAATCTTTAGAAATATTCAAACAAGGGCTGCAACGACTCAGGGATTTATGATAACAGCATTTTTAGAGCCGTGCTTGGCTTCAGCAAAAGCTCACTGGATTCAGCATGAAATAAAATTGCTTTGAATCAGTTTTTTTGCTGGGGAAAAAACAAACAAACCAACAAACCAAGCCCATTAATATCTCTCCTCACTATTCCTCGTTTGTAGAAGAATCCTGAGGAGAGGGCTAGTTGCATGGGATTGCCATCCCTATACAACTAATGGCCTCCTCTCCTTTTCCTCCCCTGCTCTCCCTGGAGGCTTTGCTAAATGGGGGTCCCTTTGTCCTCACCAAGAACCACAAAAGGTCCTTGAAAGCAGCAGCAAATTACTTATCACTAATGGGGGTTTCAATTGAAGAAAGCTTATCAACACTTACTTCTCTAATCATTCAACAACTTACCTCCCACTCTCCTTTCCCCCTCGCTTGGTTTACTTGCCACCTAATGGTTCAGGGTACATCTAATGATTCGGGGTAAAGGCCCCACTCACTAACATGCTTCCAACATAGGGGAGGAAATTGGTGAGCTGGGCCCATAAGGGAGCCTCTCCAGAATGTAAACACTGCCTTTCACATCTTATTTCATTCCTCTCTCTCTTTTCTTAAACTAAGGAAGCTAATTATATTGAAATACATAACAAACAAATAAACCCAGATCTGTAGTCCCTATACTTTGAACTCCTGTCCTAGAAAGCTCAAAACTTGCTTGGGATTTCTTTTCTTAAAAAAAAAAAAAAAAATTATTTGTATTAATTAGCAAAATTTTGCCTTCTTACCCCATCCTAACCTGCCTTCTCTATCTTTTCCACAAACATACCCCAAACCTCACTTAAAAGAATCTTTTTGTTCTAGGAAGTAAGGGATTGTTAAAGGAAGGGAGAAATATTAGATAATTTTGTTGTGTTTTTTCAGTCATATCCAGCTCTTTGTGACCCCATTTGCAGCTTTCTCAGCAAAGATACTGGAGTGGTTTGCCTTTTCCTTCTCTACCTCTTTTTCCAGATGAGGAAACTGAAGCAATATGGGGTTAAGTGACTTGCCCAGGATCACACAGGTGTCTGAGACCAGATTTGAACTCATGGAAATGAATCTGAGTCCAGGCCTGATGATTCACTGAACAATCTAGATTTCAATGAACTTTGCCATCGAATACCATTGCAACCAAAGAAACTAAAGATTAATGAAGGTTGGTGAATATAAGATCCAGATGCAAGTACTGTTCCCTCCACACTCTTGATTTATAATAAAAATATGAATAGGGGTGAAAAGGAGAATGAAATAAATTATACAAATAAAAACGTCATTAACAGCTGGTCACTGATACTGATGTTTTGAAGAACTCTGAACATCATTTATGTTCATTGGGCTTTAGGTTTTATTTGAAAAGACACTGATCAGTTATTTTCCATTCATCATTAAATTATCCTTCTCACTTCAGGGAAAATTTTGAGCCAGTATGGACAAGTCATAAATAATACAAGTTGGAAATCACACTCTTTTCATTGAAGTGGGAAGAATGATCTCAGTAGTTTGCCAGATGAAGTTCCTTATGAATTTTCTAACCTTCTTAAGTAAACCATCCAATAATTCATTGTTAGCAGATCCTTCCTCATTTCTTAGGGATTTATTTTTAACATAGTCTGTGGGTCCAATTCCACAGGATGATTTTCGATAAGAACTCTTGTGGTACTTTTGGTATTTACTACATTCCTCTGAATAGATGTTTGACTCTCTGTGACCCTATTTGGGGTTTTCTTAACAAAGATACTGGTGTGGTTTGACATTTCCTTCTCCAGCTCATTTTACACATGGGGAAACTGAGGCAAACAGGGGTTAAGTGACTTGCTCAGGGTCACACATCTAGTAAGTGTACGAAATCACATTTGAACATGGGAAAAGTTCAAACCAAGCACTCTATTCGCTGGTAACACTTAACTGCCCAAGGATACCGATCCATTTTATAGGAAATTCTCTAAGCGTGACACCAGGGAACTAATGCTGTCTTCTAATCCAGACCCAAACACTTCCTGTATGGTCAGAGATAGAAAACAGTGTCACAATCTCTTCTCCTGTCATCCTCTATTTGTCATCTTTTGAAGGGGGAGGGAAGAATAAAAATTTTATTGCTATTTTAGGGTTTTATGTCACCTGCATTTCTCTATATATTCTTCTCCTTTCCACCTCAGAAAGCCAATTCTTACAACAGAAAATTTTAAAAGGAAAAAAAAAAAACTAATTCAGCAAAATTAAGCAACATATTGAAAAAGTCTGACATAAGATGGTGTTTTATACCTCAAGTCAGCCAGCTCTCTGTAAAGAAGCAAGGGAGATACTTTTTTATATCTTTTCTTTGGGATTAGACTTGGCTGCTACAATTTTGCAGCATTTAATTCTGATTCCAACTTTTAAAATCCTTTTCTCAGTCCTCAGTCATCTTGACCCAACTAGCAAGTTTGACCATGTACTTCAGAGGAATTGAATGCTCCGCCTGAGGGCTGAATGGGGCCTACAATACTTCTGAGTATGGCTGAATCAAATTAAAATGAAATTGGGAAATATTTAACAAAATTAAAAACAAAACAATAAATCACAGATAGTATTATGTTTTAAAACTAAGTCAATGTGCAGGCCACAGGAACCATTACATATGGATCAGTAGGGCCCATCATACTTGAGTTTGGCACCAGCAATACAGACTCACCACACTCAGACCCACAGAGTTAGATACTTTTTCTACCTAGTTTTGCATAGGACTATTCTCTCCTGATCCTCTTCACACCTGACTTTTTTGAACCAGTCCTTTTTCAGGCTCTTTTGTTGGACCACCATGTCCTGCTGCCCTTGTGTAAGTGGCCCTTAGGGTTCGGTCCTGGTTCTGCTTGCCTCTTTCTATCTCTCTGTCTCTATCTTTCTCTGTTTCTGTCTGTCTGTCACATCCAACCTGTTGTTAAATCTCTTCTCTACCTTCCCAATATCTATTGTATATATCTCCTTTCCACGAATAGAGTCAACACCTAGTACAGGTTTTTAGAATGTTTCTCCTGAACTACTACAATAGACATGTTTCCAGTAGATCACTGCAATAGTCAGTCTACCTGCCTCCAGTCTCTTTCCATTGCAATCCATCTACTACTCCACTGGCAAAGTGATTTTCCTAAAGCATTGGTCTGACCACATCATACCTACTTTCCACTCACTCAATAAACTGCAAAGGTTCTCAATTACTTTCAGGACAAACTATAAAGTCCCTTATTTGGCATTTAAAATCCTTTACATCTTGACCCTTTCCTACCTTTGAAACCTTCTTATATTTTATTTCCCTTAAAGTTCTATGATTCAATTACTCTCTCCTATTTGTAGCAGTTTTTTTGCGCATGACATTCCATCTCTCAATTTTGTGCCCAGAATGCTTTTCTCCTTTATTTCTGCCTTTTAGCTTGCCTGGCTTTCTTTAAGACTCCCAAATCCCACCCCCTGCAGAAGTCTTTCTCATTCCTTTCCCTCACTCTGCTCCAGTCCCCCAGGAAACTTCCTTCTGAGACTATCTTCCATTTACTACGCATATATCTTGTAAATACCTAATTATTTATAAATTGTCTTCTCTATTTGAACATGAGCTTCTTGAGGACAGAGACAGGATTTCTTTTGCCTTTGTATTTATCCCCAGCACAATACCTGTAGTAAGTACTTAATAAATGTTTATTAACTGACTGACTTGTCCTATAAACAGTATTATGTAAATGTGTTCTCAGGCAGCTTTTAGAGAGAAGCCTCATTCTAATCTTCAAATTTTATTCCTTCAACTAATTCTCAACTGGCAGAAAAAAAAAGTGTCTTTCTGTCTGTCTCTGACACATACACATACACACTTTGGGGGGTGGAGGTGGGGCAGAAGGCATTAGGGTTAAGAGATTTGTCCAGAGTCATCCTTAGTGAAGGTCTGAGGCCACATTTGAATTCAGGGTCCTCGACTCCAGAGCCAATGTACTATCCACCACACCACCCAGTTGCTCTCATATACACATTTAATGAAATAAAGATTAAATTCCTTTCACTGGTTTCTAGCCTAGCACTTCCTGTTCAATAAAGGTGACAACTCTTGCCAGCTTGATCTTTAATTGCCCATCATAGGACTTCCATGTCTAATACTCTAGGAAAATGCTCTCTTTCCTCCTGCTCACCTCCCCATCAAAAATAAAAATCATCACTGTCCTAACACCTATAATCTGGTCTCTTTTTAAGTCACTAAGGAAGACTGCAAGGAAGAGGATGTAGGAAGTAGATTTCAACAGGGTCAAATGAGAATTATATTCCAGAGATAGGCTGTACAAATTCAGGGGTCAGAGGAAAACAAAATGAGAATAGGAAAGAGTTAATATATAAAAGAGTTTTGGAGGGTGGGGGGTAAGGAGTGGTGGTCAATCAATGAAATAGCACAAGACTTGGAGTTAGAAGATCTGTGTATACATATCTCTTTGTAGAGGCAAAGAACTGAGAGCTAAGAGGGTGCCCATCAGTTGAGGAATTGCTGGAAAAACTGTGGTGTGTGAATATAATGGAATGCTATTATTCCATTAAAAATGTTTGGGTTTAGAGAAACCTGTCTGAACTGATGCAGAGTGAAATTTGTAGAACCAGAACAATTTATACAATGCAGTAATGATATCACTTAAAAACAATGCTTGAAAGATTTAAGAACTCTGACCAATATTATGACTAAATCATAAATCCGTAGGACTGATGAGAAACTATGTTAACCATCTCTTTTGGGACCAGAGGATGGGTACTTTCATCAGTTTCCTGGTCCTGGAAGCATCCCAGAACACAGATACAGTGTCAGTCCTGGGAGCCAAGAACAGATACAATAAGGAAAGGTAAATTCAAGGCAGTGGAGCCCTAACAGAGTTATGCATAACCCATAGAAGTAGAAAAGGACTCCCATCAACCAGAAAGTTGTGAGTTACACATGTTCTCTAAGCTTGAATTCATTTTTCCTCTGGAGTCTGTATGTGGGAGACTATATCATGGACTTTTACAATGATGTTTTATAGCATCAGAGTAAATACCTATTTCTAAAAGTTAATATTTATTATTATTAATGATTACTGTTAACAATATGAAGAAATAACACACCTGACTTTACTATTATCTAGCCTATATCTCTTTACCTTTTCCACAAGAATAGCATGAAAGGTGTTTTTTTTAAATCAGATATCAGGCTTAAATCTACCTGAACTGTAGGTGAATTTCCCACATTCTCCCAATCAACCAATCCAGTAACCTTGTAAATAAAGGAAATAAGAATAATTTGGTATAATTTGCCTGTTCCTGATGAAATCTTGATCTGCTTTCTTTTCTAGATGGTACATAGTAAATGCTTAATAAATGCTTACTATCTGTGAAAGGGATGTCAAAGTATAGATCACTTGATTTTAATTAGCAAAGCCCAAATTGGATTCTAGAATAAATTCTAACTTCCCAAAAATGTTTATGGTGATAACCAAATCTGGGGCAGGAGTGTTTATTTGATTAGGCCAACTGAGTGCCACTTTTGGGGCAGCTAAGTGGTGCAACTGGTAGAGTACTGGGTTTAGTGTCAGGACGATTCACCTTCAGGAGTTCAAATCTGGCCTCAGACATTTACAAGCTTTGTGATTCTAGGCAAGTCACTTAACCCCATTTACTTCAATTTCCTCATCTGTAAAATGAGCTGGAGAAGGGAAATGGCAAATCACTCCAGTAGCTTTACCAAGAAAACTCCAAATGGGAGAGAGTTAGATTGAAACAACAGAATATTTACCTTTGACCCTACTGAAAGAAGAATCCTGAGAAGGGAGTGGTAAAAGAGGAATTATCTCCCCCTGTTAACCAAAGGAAATATCTTTTTTTTTTTTTTTTTTTTTTTTTTAAATCATCAGGAAGGTGAAGCTTTTTGTCTAATCAGAACCTGACCTTAACATTCCAGGAAAAGTTACTTCTCAAAGGGTACAACATTATTATTATTTCTACAGTTTTGTTCAAGTGTATCAAAGAAACCCTAAAATTAAATTTATCTTTGTTTTAATCTATCTATAGGATTTTGTCTTTGTTTATGAACACTACAAAATGTTAGAAGATTTTGCCAGGACACGGTTTCATTTAGCGAAGGAAACTAATGTTTCAATTCCTCTCTCAGCAGTGATACTTGTAAATTAATAATAATAGTTAATATTTATATAATTATTTAAGGTATTCAAGGCTCTTTTATATATAAGGTATAAAAATGTATAAAGACAAAATAATATATAAAATATATTTTATACATATCAGATATTTATTATATATATAAATCTCATATGATCATCACAATATACATAACAAAACTATACATATAATTTATATAATTTCTCATTTTATAGTATCTGCATTTATATAAAATATTTGTGTGTGTATCTTTATATACACACACAAATGTCTAAATTTTGATCATTTCAATAATCCTATCATTATGATCCCATTTTATAGGTAAGGAAATTGAGACTTCTCGGTCTCCTCCCTAGTCTCCCCCTTCCCCTATCAAAATTTCATCCCAAGGCTCTGACCTCCTAGTTGATGTCTCTCTCCCTAGACCACCACATTATAGCTGAGGTCCTTACCTCAGCTATATCGTATCTCACTCATGCCTGGACTTCCTACTCCTCACCCATCACATATATATTATCCTCCTTCATTTGAAAGTTAGCCTCTTGAGGGAAGGGAGTGTTCTACATGCATTTATGTAGTAAATACCTAGCACTTGGCACAATGTTTGGTATATAGTAAGCTCTTAATAAATGCTACCCTTCTCTCTCTCTGTCTCCCTTATTTCTCTCTTGGAAAAGTTAAAGCGATTTGCTCAAAGTCACCTCCTATTGCCTGAACAGGATTTGAATTTGTATCTTCCTAACTCTAGGTCCTGCACTCTATCCACTTATGTCATCTAATATTAATAAATTATCTTCTGGCCTAGAAGTGAATAATAATAAGCTTTTCTTCCATAGTCACTTACCTATTTTTTCCTCCTCTCTCTCTAATTATTCGCTACTAGTTACATGTTTTGTTCTTTTCAATTCAAAGATCATTCTCCTTGGTAGAAAACACAGAAAACAAACTTGCTGAATAGTTCTTCTCTGCAGTTGGACATCACTGGCCTAGTGAGCTTCTTCTTTCCCAAAACAAAAACTAAAATATTCCTTTCTGTTATCCTTAGCTTTCTTCCTCAGTCGAAGTTTAAATATTGCTAGAACTATTCTTACAGGCCTGTGCCATGCTTTTGTAACCATCTGTTACCTGACCTTGCTTGCACCTCCTATACTTTCAAAACAGAAAAAAAAAAACAACAAAAAAACCCCCAAAAAACCAAAACAGCCAGCAGAGCTACTTTTCTCCCTCCTTGTTGGAATGGTGGGTTTTTTTGGTTTTTGTTTTTAATATGACTTCGGAATGATCATACTTTAAAACTTCTTATCCCTGTAGTTTTAGTCTGTGGGATCCTATCTGGCATTTCTCTGAACTCTCTGAAATCTGCATTCCAAAATCTGGGTCATGCAGACTGTGCCAGGATTTCTTCTCTTTTTCTTTCACAAATTTTAAGATGGAATAGTCTCTCACCCCTCCATTCTTCTCAGTTATTTTCCTTCCAGCAAAGTCTTTCATTGCCAGTGACAATCAGATCTAGAGAGAATTTCCCCTTGCTGGTTTCCCCCCCTTCACATGGAACAAAAGTTATCAGAGAAAATAAAGAATAAACATTTAGAGAGCACCTACTACGTGCCAGGCACTGTGTTAAATTAATTATTACAAATATTCTCTCTTTTGGTCCTCCTAGCAATCCTGCAAGGTAGGCGCTATTATTAAGGATAATAATAGCTAGTATTTATATAGTTCCCTATATAACTCTGTGTCAGGCACTTGGACAAATATTTGATTTATATTCATTCAATCCTTAAAAGGTAGATGCTGTTATTATCTCCATTTTACAGTTAAAGTGATTTGCTCACTATCACCCAGCTAGTAAGTCTCTGAGATTGGACTGAATTCAAGTTTCTCTGACTATAGACCCAGTGATCATCTAGTGTGCAAAAACTGCTTTTTAAAGAAAGGGCAATGAGAATACACAATTTTATACTTTTCCCCCCTACTAGTAAGCACAGTGCTGGGCACACAACACTGGCTCAATAAACATGTTTTCATAAACAATACCTTGCACATAAAGAAGATGCTGAATTTTTGAATGAAGTGTCAAATCATACGTGACCAAATTTCTTGACTGCTGATGGGTTTTATCCTAGACACAGAACTCTTACTTTATCAAGCAAAAATGTGCTGCATTTAATATTGTGCAAAATAGATGACTTTTGATGACGTGATTGTATTCCTAACAAACTAAGAATGTTTTCATCTTTAGAATCTAGGAGTAAATTGCCTTTGCCACAATCCAGCATAGCTTGACTGCACACACTCAGTTTTAAGTGAAAACAGGATTATAAATTAAATTTATTAGGTCAGAATGGTCTACCCTTACCCTGAGGTCACATCAGAGTTAATGGAATTCTTTCATCCCTAGTAAATAGGCAATCTGGTCTTCACTTCTACTTGAAATACTGATAATTCTTCCTTGAATTCGTTACTGCATGTACTTCATGGCATTAAGACAATACTTGGTGCCTTAGAGCTTCTCTGAAGACAGTTTCCAGTCTGTAAATGAAGGCTTCTTAAACATTTCACCCTTATTTTCAATACATATTCTTGCTATATGAAAATCAGAATGGAAAACAGAGAATTGTCACTCATCTCTCTCAGGAGAATACACACTCCTTGTGAGTAGGGGTCCCTTTTCACTTTTTATCTAGGAGCTGTAGTTGAAGGGCATTGGAGAGGCTTATGGGAGATGAGCAAGCTACATTATATTATACACAAGGTACTACAGAGAAGTAGGCAAAAGGATGCCATCAAGGAAATAGATGAGTAAAATCGAAAATAGGTTGGTATGGTTTAAAATGGTTTAAGATATTTAAACTTAAATTACACTAAAATTTTTGGGACACACTGTATAGTTTTAGTGATGACCATTTGTGTTCTTGTGACATCAAAATAATGCAAGGGAGACTCTAAGAATATTGAGTGGACACTTGGGATCAACTTAGGGGAGGCCATAGACAAAAGTTGCATGAAATAGAGATAAACATGGGTAACTTGTAATTTGCATTGTTGGAAGGAATATGCAGACTGATGAGATGACAGGTTCAATCAACTAATAAACATTAAGCAACTACTATTTGTTGGGTACTGTACTAAGCTCTGGGGATTAAAAAAGAAGCAAAAGATGTCTCATGCACTAAAGAAGCTTACAATTGAATGGGGGAGACAGAAGCAAAGCAAGCTACAGAGAAGGAATTAACAAAGGGGAAGGGATTAGAATTATGAAGGGTTGGGGAAAGTTTTTTCTCTAGAAGGTGGGATTTTAGTTAGGACTTAAAGGAAGCCAGAAAAGCCAATAGTCAGAGAGAAAAAGGCATTTTCCTTCCAGGAAAGAGGGACAGGCAGAGAAAATGCCCAGAACTGAGAGATGTTTTGGAGTATTGGAGCATTTAGCACAATACCATCAGCATCATCATAGCTAATATTTAACATTTACTTTCTATGTATTATCTTTACTGTGCACTTTATAATTATTATTTTACTTGAGCAAATGCTATCATTATCTCCATTTTACAGATAAGAAAATTGAAGTAAACAGATGAAGTGACTTGCTTGCAGTTACACAGCTACTAAATATCTAGGTCTGGATTTGATCTCTTGAATCTGGGCCCAGCTCTCTATCCATTGTTCCACCTACCTGCTTATAGTAGGTACTTTATGAATACTTATTGAATGGAGCTGAATCAGTGACAAGATAAAGACAAAACAAAGTATTTGATTTAGCTAGAATAGGCTTGGGATCAGATCTGTGATTTCACTTGTAGGGGGAATTTCCAGAGGAAGAAAATCTACTAAAACACACTGGCATTTTCTCTGTAATTTATAATCTAAAAAATATTATGTTTAGAAACTTAAAAAATATTATATTTAGAAAAAATAAGCAATTTTAAACTCGAAACAGATGTTTTGTTATATTAACTAACATGCTAAGTTATACTATCCAATTTCATATAAGGATATGAGATTTTCATTACTGTGGAAACCCCATGTAGAATGATTTTCTATACCTCTACACCTTTTAAAATTGCATAATGAACTGCTGTGGCCAAAAAACCTCCAAACGTTATTGTACGCTGGCCAGGCCTCTAGTAATGAGCCTCCCCATACTTTGCTAGGCTGGTTATACATTGTGTCCAAGCTTGTACTCAAATCAGGGTAAACGCTGTCAGAGACTGTGCTCCAAGGCATGGCCTCCATGGCCAGGACACAATGAGGTATCAGATAGCAGAAAGGAAAGGCATAGATTATCAAATCTCCAATTGATACAAAATTAGGAACAAGAGCTGATACTCTGGATGCCAGAATCAGGACTCTTTTACAGGCTAGAACACTGATGAAGATAGGATGCAATTTCATAGGGATTTAAAGGTAAAGATTCACATTTGAGTTTTTTTTTTTTTTTTTTTTAAAAGAACTTCACAAATATAAAGTCAGACAGTGCTTTGTCTGGAAAAAAAAGGGGGCGGGGAGGGAGAGAGGATTTCAGTGGACTGCAAGCCCCAAATGGGTCAGCAGTATAAAAGAGCACTGGAAAACATGACTTCAAGGAATATTGAACTTAATCTTCACCAGATCACATTGGAAATACTGTGGTCAGGTCTGGACATATCATTTTGAAATGAACATTGATAAGCTGGAAATAGATACATAAAAGAGAACAGCCAGGATGGCGAAGGTCATGCCATAATGAGGCACAGTTGAGGGAAATGAAAAAGTTTAGCCCAGGGAAGTGAAGACTTAGGAAGGAAAATGATAATTGTGTTCAAATTTTTCAAGAGATGACATGTGGAAGGGAAGATGTATTTTTTTTGTGGCCCAAGATAGAACTTTGTGCAAAAGATGAAAGTTTCAAAGAGAAAAATGTTGGTTTGGCGTGAAGAAAATCTTAACAATTAGAGCTATTCCAAGTGGAAAAGATTGATTCATTGAGGTGATAGGTTCCCTTTCCTTGAGGGTCTTTATATAAAGACTGAATGACAGTTGATTATGTATATGTAGGGGATTATTTGGGAGAGCAAAGATTGGAGTAAATAGTCACTAATGTCCTGTTTTGCAGATTTGTGATTCTTTCATGGCTCTTTTCAACAGTGAAGTGATTCAGGCCAATTCCAATGATCTTGTGATGGAGAGAGCCATCTGTATCTAGAGAAAGAACTGTGGGGACTGAATGTCATTCACAACATAGAATTTTCACTTTTTTTGTTGCTGCTGTTTGTTTGCATTTTGTTTTCTTTCTCACTTTGTTCCTTTTTGATCTGATTTTTCTTGTGCAGCATGATAAACGTGGAAATATGTATAGAAGAATTGCACATGTTTAATATATATTGGATTTCTTGCATCCAAGGGATGGGATGGGAGAAGGGGTGGGAGAAAGAGAAGAAGAAAAAAATTTGGAACACAAGGTTTTGCAAGGTTTTGAATGTTGAAAACTATCTGTGCATATGTTTGAAAATAAAAAGCTTTATTAAAAAAATTTATGATCCTTTGAATCTGAGATTCCATGACTACCAGTTACCAAAAGCTTGGTAAAAGCATTCAGTACATTAGGTTTTAAACCTCCCAATTAGATTGCAAGGTCCTTAAGGACAGGGATTGGCCTTTTGACTCTTTTCATATCCTGACATAGCAAGTGTTTAATAAATCTTTATTTATTGATTGTTTGTGATTTGTCAATTACATAGTGACTCAGAACCTAGATCTCTTTGTAATATCAAGTATAACACATGAACCTGATCCTTGCTCTTCAGTTTCATCTAGTAAGGGGAACAAAAAAAACATAACTGAAGCTATTAGCAATTAACTGTTACAAGCAAACAATTATAAGTATAGAAGAACTTAAGGGGAAAAAAAGAGAAGGGGGGAAGGAACAGATTTCAAATGAGATAATATTTCCAAAGCAGGCTATCTAAAGTAAGCACTCAATAAATGCTTCTCTTTCCCCCATCTTTGCAGAGGAAAAGACAATCCCTAAAGGGCTTGTATGGTTTTGGATTTGATTTCTCTTTAACTGGAGTCTTTTGTCATTGCAGCATATGTAGAAATTTGACTAGACTATGATGAATTAAGAGGTAGTTCAAAATGGCCAGAGAGTAGGACTTAGAAACAGGAGGACCTGGATTCCAATCCTGCCTCTGACATTTACTACCTATGTGATCATGGTCACTTTAAATTCTTTTAGTTTCCTTATCTGTAAAATGGGGCTAATATATGTAGTGCCTATTTCTTAGGATTTCTGTAAGACTCAAATGAGAATGTGCATCAAGCACTTGGCAAACTGCAAAATGCTATATAAATGTCAGCTATGATTATGATAATCATCATTATTATTTAGAACTGTGAAGACTAGTGGCAAGTCTGATTCTATAAGAATCATTTTGGAAGATTCCCTCATCTGTTTAACATCTGACTTCTTTTGTTTTTTGCTTTTTTACCCATCCCTGCCCTCCCCACCAAAAGAAGAAAAGAAGCAGAGATTTCAAAATAAAATAAAAGAAGCTAAATAAAGCAGGATGAAGAAGACAAAAACCAGATTTCATGGAAAACTGCACTTTTCTTTCAGAGAACACAAAGCCTACCTTAATTATAGCTCAAGTTAGGATATGGCAGCCATAAGGCTAGTGTCTTAGGCTGCATAAATAGAAGAATGATGTCCAGAGGCCAGGAATTAATTATTCCTTTGTGCTTTGTCTTGCTAAACTCCAACTTTGGGTAACTCCCACTATCTGCCTCCTTTGCTCCTCTTCACGCCCAGAGCTAGAAACAATTATGAAGCCTTGTCTCAGCTGGGCACTCACTACAGCAAGGCAGTCCTACTTTACTTCCCAATTGACACATGCTCCACAGAGGCTGTTCCAAATTTTCTCCTTATCTCTTTAACTCTCTCATTCACCTCCAGGCTCCACAATCTTAGATGAGAGATCCCACCTGATGCTTAAAAAAATTAAATTATTTGCTGAGCACTTTTTCCTCTTTATCTAACATAGGGCATGTATTTCCCCCCACTATTTCCTCCACTACTACTATCTCAGATGAAGAAGTGGCTCATTTCCTTGCACCTTAGTTCTTCTCTCCTCTCTTCTCTAACAGATTTCTCCCATTATCATCACCATTTTTTTCTCTAATCTTTCACTTCTCCCCATAGGCTCCTTCTCAGCCTTCTCCCACATGTCCTCCCTCCATCATTTACAAACTTTCACTTAACATTAACTATTATTCTTTCTATTCTTGGATGAATTTCTTTAAAGCTATATCCTCTAAGAGATTCTAATCCCCTTTCTTTCATTCTGTTCTAAAAAACTCTATCTTCCTTCATCATTTAACTGAAACTACTTTCTCCAAAGTTACAAATGCATCTCATCAGATTTAGTGGCTTTTTCTCAGTCTTTATCTTTCTTGATCTCTCTATAGCATTTGATACTCTTGATCACCTTCTCTTACTGAAGAGTCTCTCCTCATAGGATTTTTGTGATATTTCTTTCTCCTGGTTCTCCTACCTGGCTGATTGTTCCTTCTGTTTCCTTTGCAGGTCATATCAGCAACTCTGGATATCTCATAAGATTCTATTCTGGCCCTCTTCTTCTCCCCCACTCTCCACTCTATACAATCTCTACTGATTCTTATAAGCCCAAATGAGTTCAGTGATCATTTCTATGGAGAAGATTCCTAGATCTGTGTATCTAGCCTAGCCTCTTTCCTGGGATATGCTTCAACATCACCAACTGCTTTTTTTTTTTTTTTTTTAAACATCTTGGATATCCTATAGGCATCTCAAACTCAACTTGTTCAAAACAAAACTCATTTTCTTTTCCTCCCAAACTCTCCTTTCTCCCAGACTTCCCTATTGATGTCAATGACACCATCATCCTTCTAGAAGTCCTTTCTACCTGCCTATCTGTTATGTATCTTGTTATTTACCTGTTGTCTACACCATGAGAACATGATTGCCTTAAAGGCAGCGACTATTTTTGCCTACATATTTATATCTGTATCTCCAGCACTTAGCAAAGGTTTGTCAGAGTATGAGCTCAATAAATACTCTTTGACTACTTTACTGCTTTGTCTCAATTACACTTTCTTCATCTCTGGAGAACTGGTGTAATTTAGGACACACCTTGATTTCAATTTTCATTCTGATACATTCTAGCTTTGAATATATTAACTCATAGTCATACCTGGATTACACCCATTGTGCCATCTAGCTGCTCATCCTGGCCATAGGCAGTAGTACATAAAAACCTGGTTCAAATTCTGTGCTTTCCACTTAATACCTTTGTAGCCTATAGCTCAGTATTAGGTGAACATAATGAGTAATAGTTAATGATGTAATGTCATAACCAGGATTCAAGTCTTGATAGGGGCAGGTCTGATTGGAGATGGCCAGGAATGGCAGAGGCTGACGCCTGGCAGAACTGCAGAGTCATGGGAAGGCAGGATGCACATGGAAACAAAGTTAAAAACATCAGGTATATGGAGATATAAGGTCAAGATAGGTCTCAGTCCCCTGGGAAAAGGGCAAATGGGGGTGAACACCATATGATAATGTTCCAGCTAAATCCAATATATGGGCTATCTAGGGACAAATGGACTGCAAAAATTATGTGGAATCAATTGCCACCAGCCAGTTATTTGCTGCTTGCCAGGATATTGTTGAGGATAAAAAGAGAAGCTAAGAATATCTCTCTGAGACCCTGACCAAAGCAGATTCGGGTTCAGGAGTTGGAAACTGAGTGACTGGTGTAGCCTGGGCTACAAATCAAAACTGGGGAAAAATGCAAATAAATGGCAGAATAACTTATTATTATAATGGAATTATCTCTGTGGTTAAAGTTACCAAGGAAACTAGTATATCTTAACATTCTTAAGATGCCTTGTTATAGGAAAGCTTTTAACAGTGAAATTTGCTTCACTGAGGCATGTTCTTTTTTCCTAATCAACAAAAAATAAGCACAGTAGACTATAGTATTCTTCATGTCTTTCAGTTAACTATGTGACTGTAAAAATGAGATTTGCTGTAGAAATTGAGCCAGTTTGCTTCCTCCTCAAATTTTTCTTCAAGAATGTTTTTAATGTATGTGTAGAAAATTAAAAAAAAAAATCATGCCTTTGGTTTTTGCATCAAACCTATTTACACACACACACACACACGTACACACCACCTTCCCCTTACCCATGCATTGATCATTTTTATATATATTTTGTAGACATCAGGAAAAATGTCTGTAGATATATGATTATAATTTTACTCTTGAACACCATTTTTAAAAATTGGAACTAGTCAGTCAATCAAAGAACATCTATTAAGAAACTACTATTTGCCAGGTACCATGCTAAGTACTGGGAATACATAGAGAGTCAACAGTCTAATGGGGGAACAATAATCAAAAACACTGAACAAACTATATACAGAAATATCGGAGCTAATCAATAAAGAAAAGGTACTAGAATTAAGGGAAAGGCTTTCTTGTAGAATGTGGAATTTTAGGGGGAACTTAAAGAAATCTACAGAAGCCAAGAGGTGGAGATGAAGGGAAAAACACTAAAAAGGCACAGGACAGAAAATTGAGAGTGAGAAGAGTTAAGAAGCTAGCATCATTAGTCTATAGAGTACTGGAGGGTGTGCAAGGTATAAAAAGAATGGAAAGTTAAGGAGCCAGCTTATGAAAGACTTTGAACACAAAATAGAAGATTTTCTATTTAATTCTGGAGTTGATAGGGAACCACTGGAATGAACTGAATGGGGGGGGGAGATGTGATACTAATAATCATACTAATATGATTTGTGACTATCTCATTGTTCAGAATCATAATGATGATGCTAACAACAACAGGAACAATGATAGTCATTTACTAGTCACTGGACTAGTTATATAGTTAGAATTCAGGAAATAGAGACATAGGGCCTGAGAATCAGTCCAGGGCAGGACAGAATCTCAAGGGACCAGGGAATAGTTTAGTTAAGAGAGTGATAAGCAATCTGATTTGATGCTGAGTTACAGGGCTACTGCCACTGAATCATCTCATTAATCTGGAAGTAGGAGGGACTTTATTGGTTCAACCCTCTCTCCTATTTTAAAGATGAATAAACTAAGGCCCAATGAGCTGAAGTATTTGCTCAAGGTCACACAGGTACGAAGCATAAGGCACAGCATTTGAACCAGGTGTTCATGGCCAGGATGAGCAGCTAGATGGCTCAGTGGATAAAGTGCCAGGCCTGGAGTTAAGAACATTCACTTTCCTGAGTTCAAATCTGGCCTCAGACACTTATTAGCTGTATGACTCTTTGTTCTTTGTGCACCTTCCTCCATTGAAGGCTTACTTTGGTCCCTCATTGTGGTACAGCAGTGACCCTGATCAGTATTGGGGGGGCACACAGGGTCTACAGTATGAGGATGGAGTGGAAAGGAGTATGGGGGCCAGCAGTCAATCAGTCAACAAACATTTATTTAGCATTACTATGTGCCGGACCCTACATACCTGTCATCAGGGGACCAGCCTAGCTAAGTCTAGAAAGGCTCGTCAGCAGAAAGCTGGTCACCAGATGATGTGATGTTTTGTTTTGTTTTGTTTTTTAGACACAGCAATCCCTCCCCCTCAAGGACCACCTATTAAGATTCTGTGTCTATAATGGCTAACTCACAGTGCTGTGGTGGGGGTATGACTATTATGAATATTAATACGAATAGCTAACACATATAAATATATTGTGCTTACTCTGTGGCAGGCACTGTGCTAGCTCATTTGATCCTGACAACAACCCTGAGAGGTAGGTATTTTCTTTTTCTTCCAAGGGTGATCACTTGAGATATCTCTGATGACCAGAGATGGTTTCTCCCTGCAGAGAGGTTGGCAACTGAGGATATGTGCCTTTGGTTCTCAGAATTATTGATAGTAGCTCACTGGCTGGTATCTAAAGTGGGCTGGGGTAAATAGAATTCGGGATCCCCTGGCACAGCTCTGACAGAATCATCCCCTAGCTTGTAGGAGCCAAGAGGAAAGCACTATCAGACAAAAGATAGCTTCAGGGCCTTCACATAACAGAGCTGCACATGTGAGGTTTCCATTTAAAACAGAGAAGGGTGATAAGGCAGCTGAGATGTGTGGGGACTCCCTACTCAGTTGTATGCTGTTCCTTTCCGAGAGCAGTACAAAGGAATTAGCTTTGGGCTGGTCTTTGGTCTGGGCCAGCAATTCCCCCAAGAAGCCAGCCATCTCCAGAAAATAATTGTTAACAGGCCTGGCTAAAGCCAAACGTCATTCTACACCACCCAGAAAGAGTAAAAAAAAAATCTTTTTTCCTGTGTTTTGAAATATTGTTGGGAACAATATTGCCCTGGCTGAAAGGGCTTTTGGTTGGCATTCAACAATTTGCTAAACATTTATTAAGCACATAACTATATGTGGAGAGCTGTGCTTAATGTGGGCAGGGAGATAACATTTAAAAAAGATCCTGCCCTCTGTTCTCATGGAGCTCACAAGTAAGGGGATTGGAGTGGCCTATCTGTACTTTTCTCTAGCTAGAAGCAATAGAGGCTTGATAATTTGGTAGGGTTTCCAGATTTTTTATTTTACGATAATATAGGACATTTCATAATGTCCTATATTATCATATAAAACAAAACACAAAGTGGTATCTAGATGTGTCTCAAGGAAAGAAATGGGGGAAAGGCTTCAGGGAAGGCTTCAAAAAGGATAATCCCTTATGCTGCAACTTGAAGGACAGACAGGAGAGATGGAGGAGGGGGAAAGAGGCACTTCAGGGTCAGGAAACAATGGGAGCAAAAGAATGTGGGAAAACACGGGCTAGGAAGTCCAATGTGGCAGATCAAGATATTATGAGGATGAGAGTAGTATGAGATAAGGAGCCAGTGGAGACAGAGGAAGAATTGTTAGACAGATAGGGGGTGAGTCAGAAGGCTGTGGTATTTCCAAAGTCAAGCACGGAAAAAATATCAAGAAAAATTGTTACATGATACAGAATGGCCAAGAAGAATAAGGACCAGGAAAAGGCTGCAGGGTTTGGCAATTATATAATCAGTGACTTTTGATGGAGCAGTTTTAATGGAATAGTGGTGGTGGTGACAACCAGCTCCAGACTTCTTCAAGCAGCTTTGAAGATTAAAAAGATAAGAGTTGAGAAGAAAAAAGCCCCCTTTGCTCCTTTTTTTATTTTGTTAGGAATTTGGCAGGGAGAAATTTGCTGAGTATGTTGGTAGGCAGATAGGAAGGAACTGGGGGAGCTGAATATAGGATAAGTGATTAATGGAGCAAGGTCTGGAAGAGGTGGGAAATGATGGGATCAAAGGCTCAGACTTTGACAAGGAGTAGGAAGACATTGCTCTCTGAGACGAAGGAAGGAAAGAAGAAAGAATGGATGGAAATAAGGAAAAATTCTGAAATGTGGAAGTGAGAAGAGTTAGTTGAATTGATACTGGATGATTTGGATATTAGTGAAAGAGGAGGCAAGGGGAGTTGTTGAGAGCAGGTGTGTGTGTGTGTGTGTGTGTGTGTGTGTGTGTGTCTGTGTGAGACAGAGACACACAGAGACACACAGAGACACAGAGAGGGAGAAAGAGAGAGAGGGGAGAGAGACAGAGACAGAGACAGAGACACGGGGACACACACAGAAAGAAAAACAGTCAGCAAGCCAGAACCAGAGAGATAGATATATACAGAGAAAGAGAAACAGAGTATTTGAGAGAGACTGATAAACAGATGGAGAAATTCAAAGGATAGAGGAAAATGTTTAGATTAATCATTATGGAGAATAGGATAGGAGTATCATTGAGTTGGGATTAGTGAGGGAGCTGATGAGAAGAGAAGATACATAGATAAGAATTTTGAGGTTATGATTTCAAAATGTATTCCCTTCCTCCCTCAATCTGGCAAGATAGCAAAATCATGGAACTTCTGTGGGGGAGAATGAAGTCATCATATGCACCTTTCTCTAATTGGAAGCAATAGAGGCTTGACAATTTGGTAGGGTTTCCATTTTCATGGAAATTTTTATACATTTCCATTAAATTCCATAAAATTTTTAATTTTAATAATGGAAAAAAATAATTTGTCCCCTTATAAGAGAGCAAGACATATTTTTGCTAACAAAAAAAATAAGGAAAATCAAGTGGCATTCCTGTTATCTGATTACAATGTTCAATTCCTATTTACACACTGAAATCAGAGTCTGACCATCTGCTTCCTTCTTGAAGATTACTAAGAAACATGGGATGTGCAGAACCAGTTACTTACTTTTGACCATACATAAATATCAGAAGCAAAGAGTTCTGCACAAAACGTCCCAAAGATAAAGGGGGAACCCTAAACCAAACAACTACCCTGACTGCTGAGCATTGAAGGCATAGAGAAACCTTCCAGCTCACAACCAGAGTTTGCATCATTGCCCATCTGTTTCCTTCAGGCAGCTAGAGATCCCAAAATATGGAAATGGAAGAAATTAATCTACCTCCTTCCTCTACAACTATCTTAAACCTTGAAAGAGAGACCAGGAAGAGAGTTATAACTTTAATCTTTAGTTTCCAACACATCCTTTCTACAGGAAAAACAGTTGATCTGCACAAATTAGTCTCCATTTCCCTGCCAATCAGATCTGTTCCTTCTGGGTCTAGGAAGGCCTGTGGTGTTTAACGGATCAGCCCAGCCAGTGAACCTCAAAACTGTCTGTAGAGGTGAGCAGCAGGGCAGCAGTTTTGCTTGGGGCTTTAAAATCCTAACCCAGCTGTGAACAAATCTGGCTTGACTAGGAGCACTCCCACTATCTGGAAATTCAAATGAAAGGAAAAGCTGTCTCAGGACCCTTCCCCTGAGGAGTAGAGGGGATGCTGGGGAGGTCAGACCCAGAGCAGACATCCTGCTGTGTAAGCTGACACCTTGGGACCCTCTAGCAGTCCCAAAGCGATAAGAGCCAGGGCCAGATGGAGAGGGGTGTAGAGGTCTCCTCGGTTAAGTCATAAAGGAGGCGGAATGCACTCAAGATCAAGACTGGGGGTGGGGAAGTGGGAAGGCTGATAAGCGAGATAGTTAAGGTTATAATTCCCAAATGCATGAAACAATGGGTGGACTTGAGAAATTTTAAGTTTTCCTCACATTGTGATTTTCCTTTCCTTTTTCCTACTAGTGTATTTGGAGAAGTTAGTTTCCATTCAGGTAATTAATAAAGGATCCTTCTATATTTGCCGCTAGAATAACAACAAGCTCTGCAGGACCAGTGAAGCTGCTAACAGAGAACAGGAAATCCTTGTGCTGATGGGGGTAAGGCAAGGTCATCCTGGCAAATCTTAGTGAAGTCTGATCTGTAGCCAGATTGTAAAGGGCCCTCCATGAGGCTCTCCTGCCTAATTCTAGAAGAGACATGGTGGGGGAATTGGGGGAAAGAGAGGGAGGGCTCAGGGAAGCTTGGGGATGGAGTGGAGGTAGAGCCAGCAAAGCTTAAATCTTCTTAATATAAAGGTAAAACTAGGGATCAGATTTACAATTCTGATTGGCCCCAGGAATCTTCTTCAGTCTCGTTTGTGTTTGTCAACTTCACTGCCTGCTTGTCGCTGTTAAACCGCCACTGTGCTTTCTGAATCAGAAATCTAGTTATATTTAATTAGCACAGGCATCTGGGGTTTCTGATACACAAAGAGTTATTAAAGTAACAAATCTTTCTAAAATATGCTCTCTATAAAAGAATGTGTTAATTTATGCAGCCACAAATTTTTACCATGAAATAATTAACATGAAAACTACAACCATTATGAATTTTTTTTCTAGTATAATTTATATATGAATTTCCCCCAGACAACCATCTATTCAACTTAAACTTTTCCTCCAGGGGAAGTAGTGCATTTTTTTTTCTCCTTTCTATTTAAAGACATGACTTTTAAACTTCTGGCACTCATACTCAGCATTTAAAGATTTGCCTGTTCTTGCAAATTCTAAAAGAACCAAAATATAACCTAGTTAACTCCTGATTACTTAAGTTAATGGAAGAAAATAAGTAGAGGCAGGTCTCATCTGTTGGTGAGGTTTGAAACAAAGGTCTATCTTTTTTTCCTATTAGACATTTCCCTACTAGTTTGGGTTACCCATATTTCAAATTCTCCTAATGGATTTTATTTCTTTGAATTAAGACCTTGCTCCTGGTTAAGATGCAAATACTCATAGTTGGGGTAACACAATAAATCATAATTATCAGTCATCAACATCTTAGTACAAATTAGTCAAGTTTTTCCCTCCCTGACAATTTGGAGACCACATTCTGATAGAAGGGAAGGTGGGAAGATAAATCTAAGAGATAAAATGATGAGGGTGAGGGATGGAAAAGTGTAATCCATTAGTCTAGACAAGGGCATAGAAAGGGCAATGAAGATCAAGTCTCTGTGCTTCACAATTCTGATGGCCTTAATTAGAGGGAATAAGGATAATGATAACAGCTAACTTTTAAGTTAACATAGTGCTTTAAAGTTTATAAATCATATATTCTCATTTCATCTTCATAAAAACCCAGTAATATGTATCTTCCCCATTTAAAGAAATGAATCATCCTCTTTGGGCAGGATACCTTACTGAGACTAGGGCTATAGGAAAATCAAATAACTTATAAGGTAAAGGGCAGCAAGAAGGTATATTACATAGAAAGCAGGACCTGAAAGTCCTGAGTTCAAATTTGGTCTCCGATACTTACTATGTGACCCCAGACAAGTTGCTTAATCTGTTTGCCTCAGTTTCCTGATTTATAAAATAGATATAATAGCACTTACCTCCTAGGGTTGTTTTAAGGATCAAATGAGATAATTGTAAAGCATTAATACAGTGCTTGGTATATAGTAAGAATTATATAAATGTTATTTACGATAATGATGGTGATAGAAAAACTCCAGAGAGGATTTTTTGTTTTGTTTTTTTTGACATTGGGTTTCATTATTTCACCTAGGCTAGAAACATGTCAATTATCAGCCAGACTTCATTGCTAATGTGCATGGAAGCTTTGGCCTGTTTCATTTCCAACCAGGGCTGCTTTGGCTCTCTATAGGCAGGTTGGTACCCTTCTGTAACAGGGAGCTCACCGGATAAATGCTGGATACCTGGATTAGCATGGATACCTGATTGGCTTCAGCCTTATTGCAGTTCCCAAACTAAAAAAATCTACCAGCTTTAGCTGCCTAAGAAACAAGAATTATAGGTGTATATCATACTTGGCTTTCAGGGAGAGTTCTGAATCCTCATCTACTTTCCTTGGCTACCTTCTTTAATACGAGTCACTTCCTTCCAACTTTTAATATTCCTTGAGGAAGTCACTTTCATTTGAGCCTCAGTTTCCCCATCTATAAAATGAGGGACTCTGAGGTCCTTTCAAGCTTTAAAACTATAATCTTAGGATCTTTTTCCAAAGTACAATCCAAAATCTGGCATCCATGAGTGACAGAAGTTTCATTGACAAACTAAAAACTATAGCAGCAGAGAAAGAAAATATGAGTTAACTGGAAAGAAAAAAATTGCTAGGCAGGAATATATGTGTATGTAAAGGGAAGGGATTGAGATTGCTTGTTTTCAGCAATAAAATAGCCCTTGAACACATGTCATAAAATTAATATGCATCAGAAACTGGACTTGAACCCAAATCTGGTATTCTTTTCATCATATCACTTGTTTTATTTGATAAAATGGAAAATCATGTCAAAACCTTACAATCTCTCCTTTGAATTTTTTTTAAAGAATGCCTATCAATGAAAAAGAATGTCTTAGAATTCTTTATTCATCAAGGATTAATTAAGGATATGTATAAGAATATCCAATATCTTTTTTTTATGAGTAAAGAGGGACTAAATGAGTAAAGATTGTAGCTTTAAAAATCAAGTCAATCTATGTTCCATTGACTTTTTAAGATAGTGAGATGACTTTACTCATTTCTTTGCATGAATCTTAAAGGCCCTAATTATTAAACAGGCTACAAATTTCAGAAACTAAGAATGAATCAACAAATAATTATGGTGTTGTGATGATGATGAGATTGGTCTCTATCTCATCCAGTGGCCATTCATGATCTTGATCCTTCTATCGACAGACACACAAGTTTTGACCTGATATGAGCCAGGTTGACCCTGATGGCATCCTCTCTTTCTCCTACTTCTTTGCAAAAAGAACAGAAACACATGATGAGGAAAGGAGTGGGGAAGAGAGAAAGGCTGAGAGAGAGAGAGAGAGAGAGAGAGAGAGAGAGAGAGAGAGAGAGAGAGAGAGACAGAAAGACAGGGAGAGACAGAGACAAAAAGAGACAGACAGACAGAGAGTGTGAGAGCAACAGGGAGGGCTTACCATGTAAGTAGTAACAGTGCTAGGGGAGAATGTGAGGTAGAGAAACCGAACATCTCTAGCTGAGATATCGCACTATTTCAAATGTAACAATTGAAAAGCAAACTTGTGCTTTTCCAACTTAGCTTGAATTTTTCCTTGAGGCTCAAATCTTAAACATCTACACTCTTTCCTCAACTTCCATATTTAGTTTATCATTAAATCTCATCAGTTACAAGCCTTTGTTTTCTTGTTCAACAAATATGTTGACTAGACCTACTATGTACAAAGTTCTGGATGGAGGGCTTTAAGTCTCTATGCCTGATGAGCTTAAAGTTTAGTAAAGGAGGTGTGGCAAACACATAGATAGCTGTACAGTAACAAGGACTTTTTATACTTTTTTGTAACACTATCTTTTGGGCAAGATGGACCACACCTAAATAAGTGCTTGGCAAACATTCTATCAAACAAAAATTGTAGAAGCAAAGTGGTATTAAGGAAGTCATCACAAAGAAAAGCAACCATAAAAATGGCTCATTGCATGGCAAAATGTTATTGCTGTTCAGTTGTTTTAAATCATATCCAATTCTTTGTGACCCCATTTGTAATTTCTTCTCCAACTCATTTTACGGATGAGGAAACTGAGGTAAACATGGTTAAATAACTTGCCCAGGGTCACACAGAAAGTTTCTGAGGCCAGCCAGATTTGAAGCCAGATTTTCTTGACTGCAGGCCCAAAGTTCTATCCACCTAGCCCAATGGAGGAGGAGAAAACATGTAAATAATCCAGAATAGTAAATAACCTAAAAATAAGAACAGCTGACATCAGAAGGTATTTGATTGCCACTAGCTCTGGAGCCAGCAGACTTAAGTTCAGATCCTACTTTTGCTTACTACTGATGCTTACTACCTATGTGATCTTGGGCATTTCAAATAACCACCTTAGAGCTCAGTTTCCTCAAGGGTAAAATGGGGCAGATAGATTAGATTTAAATCTATGATCCTATAAGCGGACGGAGACAAATTTGCCCCTGTGCCCAATGTTAACTGCCTCCCCAGGCTTGCCTCTTTGGTCACTAGTCAGAGACCCAGCTGTGTGATAGGCTCTAGGACAGACATCACAGCCAGGCCACTGGTCCATTGTCGGGAAGACAATTTTACCCTAAGAAAGGAAACTTCTAACTGAATTGAAAAATAGTTGCCAGTCCTAGTTCTAGAATATCTCCAACTGGTATGCATTGCTGTGTACTGCAAACAGCTTACATGATTGAAGTCACAGCATGGATTGGGTCTGTGTGTAACATAAAACTCAACTTGTACATATTATTAGGCACGTGGACCAGCTGTCAAGTGTAGCTGATTAATCCCTTACAGACACATAAGTATGCACTGTGCATGCTGCCTACAGCATGCATGAGTGGAATGCATATCCAGGCACTGCTGTTTGAAAATATCACTGCAAGACAAATCTGTGTGACAAATTTTATAAATGGCTGGTTTCATTTGAAGTTGCCCGAGTCTCCTCAAAAATGAGGGTCTCTTCCCCAGTGATGAATATGAAAAGGTGCTTCTCATTTATTTTTTTTAAATCAATAAAATGAAACAACTGATTTTTGTTTTGTTTTCCTTCTTTTTAAAGAAAAAAAGCTTACTATTTGCTTTTTCCTGAATTCTTACATTTTATTAAACTGGTTTTTCAAACTCATTTGTTGTTTCTTTGCTTGAAGGAAAGACTGGCAGATTTCTCCATAAGAACTATTTAGAATCACAGATCTAGTGAGAGAAGGGACCTCATTTTACAGAAGCCCTTCATGGTTAAGGGATTTATCAAAGGTCATATAAGTGATGAACAACAATCAGGATTTGAATGCAGGTCTTTTCACTTCAGAGGCAGTTCCAGCCCCATTTCCTTTACTGTTCTTTATCCAGACCTTTTCCCACCAAAATAAACCACATTTTCTCCATTTCCCCCCACATCAATTTCACATATTGCCTTTCCCATGATGTCTAAACATTATGTTTCTTCTCTTCCCAATGTTCTGGTACATTTGCAGTTGTTTCTTTAATTTTCCTCAGGCTCCCAATCTCCTTTCCCTGCTCCTGAAAGACATTCTGCTTTTCTTTTTTTTTTCAATTTCACCTTTTAAATAGTCCATTTCTTCTCAATTCCTATTGTTTGGTGTATGCTTGAAAACACTGTAAAAGATTTAGAAGCTTCAGGCCAAGTGTTGTAGAGGAAAGGGTCCCATAATCTGCGTATGAATCCTGGTTTTCCCATTTTCTACTAGGGCAACTTTGGGCAAAGGACTTTTTTTTTTTTTT
>JAJPUD010014999.1:0-22598 GCA_023553655.1 Myrmecobius fasciatus
ATATATATAAACATATGCAAAGTAATTAAATACAAGGTAGTTGAAGAGTTAATATATACAAATATATATATGCATATATATATAAACATATGCAAAGTAATTAAATACAAGATAATTGGAGAAGTGCACCAAGAGTTGGACTTTGTGCAGAAAATAATGCCTCATGTACATCTCAAAGGAAGAAAGAAATTCTATGAAGTGATGTTAAGGAGGGAGGTCTAGTCTGGATCTAGCCAATGCAAAGGAGATAGAGCATCAAGAAGGAAGAACAGAGTGAAAACCAATTTGGCTGGATGGCAGAAATTGGAAAGGGGAACAATATTCACTGACTCTAGAAAGGTAATTTGGGACCAAGTTATGTAGGGATTTAAAAGCTAGGTAGAGTAGCTTATATTTTATCCTAGAATAAATAGGAAGCCACTGGAATTGATTGAGCAGGGGAATCATATGGTCGGATATTCAGCTAAAGAAAATCATTTTGATAGCAGTGCATAAAATGGACAAGAGTGAGAAGAGCCTTGAAGCCAGGAGACCAGTTAGGAAGCTTCCAATAATCTAATTTAGAGTGAGTGGAGAGAAGGGATCAGGTATTGTGAAAATAGAAGTAGCAAGAGAAAAATAAGGAAATTGGGCTAGATGACTTCTACAATGACCTCTTCCAGCTCTAACAATCTCTGATTTTTAGAGTAACCAAAATTTCAGACTATCCACATCATGTCTCCCCTTCTTGAGCTCAGATAATGGAAAGTAGATGGCAATTACATTTTCTATGCATGGTGCCCCAGAGTAGCCTGGTGTCTGGATCCATTTTTCTCTTGGCTATGAAGTGAGTTAGAATCTGCCTTTGGGTGTCAAGTTTGGTTTATTAAAGAAACAAAGCATATAGACCTGAAAAGGAGTGGGAGGCAGAAAAGAGAGTAAATTCTCCACATAAAACCATTGTTAATTTTCTTTTTTGGCACGTAGAAAGGAACTCTGCCAAGATAGCCTAAAGATTTAAAATGCTGCTAATTGAAAAAAGGCCTCTTCTTTTAATTGTTCAAATGCCTGCAGTTGGTTGGCTCAGAGATATTAAGGGGTTAGCAGTTGGATAGCTTTTTATTGAACAATCAATTCGGCAGACATTTATGGAGCACTTCCATGGGGCAAAGCACTGTGCTGGGCATGGAAAGGTTCTCAGAGGTGACAAAAATACAATCCTTACCCTGCAGGAGCTTTCAATCCGGGAAGGGACATGAGCCATAGGTACACATGTGTGTGGCTTACACACACAATAAAACAGAATGTTGACAGCATACATGGTGTACAAAGAAAGTGCTAAGGAGAGACACAGGAGGGAAGGGTTATTTCTGGCCAGGAAGGGTCAGAAAGATACCACGAGGGAGGCTGTTTTTTGAACTATGTTGCTTTGAAAGATGCCACAGATTTCACCAAGATTTTAGAACGCAATGTAATTTATGAGAAAAAGTGCAAAACTTAGGACCAAGAAGTCTGCCAACACATTAACAAACATTTGGTAAATGTTGACCATGTGCCAGGCACTATGCTAATCATTGGTCATACAAAGAGAGGCAAAAATAGTCCCAATTTTCAAGAATCTCACAATCTAAGAAGGAGGATGGGACACAATATGCAAATGATGTATAAACAAGATATTTACAATATAACTGGAAAAGATTTCAGAGGGAAAGGTAGCATTAAGAAGGATCAGGAAAGACCTTATTTTAAATCCTCTTTATTACTTCTAAATTCTATGATCATGGGCAATTCATTTAATTTCTCTTCATGACTTAGTTTCTTCATCTGTAAAATGAGAAAATACCATGCCTCGTTGGTTATTGTGAGGGTCAGATGATATACTGTGTCTTGAGTACATTGCAAATGATGACTGAAGAATTTATAATGAAAAAAATGTTATCCACTTCCAAAGAAAGAACTGATCAATTCTGAATACAGATTGAGACCTCTTTTTTTTTTAAACTTTTAATCTATATCAAATTGCTTGTCTTCTCAAGGAAAGAGAAGGAGAGGGGAGGAGACAATTTGGAACTCAAAATTAAAAAGATAAAGAATGTTAAAATTGTTATTAATTTTAATTAGAAAAATAAAAGAAAACAAAAATGAAAATAAAAAAGATAAAAAATAAAGTAACATAAATTTCAGTTATCATGAGCTCATCTAATAATAATTACTTTATTATTCTTACAAAATTATCTGGTTCTCATTTTTTACAAGGTTCAGATAGAAAGCAGTCCCAGAACAAGCAGCTAGCTTGCTATTATTCTTCATATTCAATAGTTTGTGTTCTGTTTACTCTATCTATATTTTATGGGCGTAGAGTTGTCTGCAAGTTGACTCTCTCATTAGAATGTGAGCTCCTTGAAAGCAGGAATTGAGGTTTTGCCTTTCTTTCTATTTCTAGTACTTAGCAAAATGTCTATTTTGCACAATATGAAGCAGCACAATTAGTCAGTGATTGTTGACTATTATACAAGTGGATAAAATAACAATTTTCAAGAATTGAATAAAAAACAAGAAATAATCTCATCTTCTTTAGGCATCTTCAATACAACACTAGTAGCCCCTAGCCTATCCTGTACCTGATCAACTGCAGGCATTTGAATAACTAAAAGAAATCTTTGCTCAAAAAGCATCATTTTAAATTTTTAGGCTATCCTGGAATCCACCCATGTGATTTTGATGTCTGCTCCTAAGTCTCTATATTTTGAAAGTTTTTGTGTTCCAAGTTATTTGGAGGCAATTATGAATATCCGGCACAATGGCATCAATTAAAAGTATTTTTCCTAATTTTGTTGTTGTTATTGTTGTTGCTGCTGCTGCTATTTTTCTCCTGGAATAGAAATATGGAAGAAGAAATATGTTGTCCCAGGTATAGGATATTATATAAGCAAAGGTATGGGGGAGGAAAAGCAAAGAATATGTTCAGTAACAATAAGCAGATTAATTTGACCAGAACATAAGACATGCCAAAGAAAGCATCACAACACAAATGGTCATTTACATTGTGGAAATTAGGGCAGCTAGGTAGCGCAGTGGATAGAGTACCAGCCGTGAAGTCAGGAAGCCCTGAGTTTAAATCTGGCCTCAGACAATACTTCCTAGCTGTATGACCCTGGGCAAGTCACTTAACCCCAATTGCCTCAGGGAAAAAGCAAAAAATAAATAAAATAAAAAAATAAATTGTGGAAATTGTTGTTATTATTGGTGGGGGTGGTCTTTTGTTCTGAAAAGGGAGCAATGACATAATAGGGGTGATGACTTATGACTCAATCGGATTTAAGTGAGGCAGAACTGTGCAAAATCATCAGCTTCGCTCTCTCCTCTGCAGTAAGCATAGTCTAGCGGCAAGACAAGGTTGAAATGTCTGGTGATTGCCCAGCAGATTGTGGAGACTCTTAAATATAAGGCTAAGCAATCTGGATTTTAATTATTAAGCAATAGGGAGCTAGCGAAGATTTTTGAGGTGAATGAAATTCTCAAACCAGTGGATTAGGGAGATTAATCTGTCGCATTCAGAGGATAGATTAAAGTAGAAAACTGAAATATTGTAGGAAGATGTTGAAATAGCTTAGATGAGAGGATAATATAACATGGCAGGAGTTAGAGTGGAAAGGAGAGGAAGAAGGTAATTTGGGCATAGAATTGATGGAACAAATATTCAAGCCAGTGAATGCCTACTGAGTTTTCACTTCTGCTAAAGTAAGAAAAAAAAAGAAATGAGCTTAAAATATATTGAGATTAGATATAAAGAAAGGTCGAGAATTCATTTTGTTTTGACCTCTAGACAAGAGACTGAATTATTAAGCAGAGTAGGGGAATTGTCCTCCTGGTAGGTCTTTCAAAAGAAAATCAAATCTAAGTGCTGCATAGTAGTAAGGTTGCTGGGTGTAGAGTTTAGAAGAATTTGCTTTAAATTTGACTTTGCTACTTAACATCTTTGTGACCCAGAAGTCATTTTCTTTTGGTCTCAGTTTCCCCAATAGAATGTAAGCTCTTCTCCCCACACCTGTTACTGTGCTTCCTCCCAAACAATCTTGTATTTAATTACTGTTAATTTCTTTTGCATCTATATATATAAATATTTTAACCTCATGTTTGTTATATATACAAATATATATATACATATATATATATATATATATTTTTTGCTGAGGCATTTGGGATTAAGTGACTTGCCCAGGGTCACACAGCTAGGAAGTGTCTGAGACCAGATTTGAACTCAGGTCCTCCTGACTTCAGGGCTGGTGCTCTATCCACTGCACTACCTAGCTGCCCCCATAAATATATATATTTTAATCTCATGTTTGTTATATAATAAACATAACAAACATGAGGTTAAAATATTTATATAATTTATTATTTATATGTATTTTATTTATTTATATATAATATATAAAACAAATTTTAACCTCATGTTTGTTTATAACATGAGGTTAAAATTTGTGTGTGTGTGTTTGCCAAATATAATGTAAGCTCATTTCAAGTAGGGCTTATTTCATTCTTTATATTGGAATCCTCAGGGCCCATCCAGCACAGCCCCTGACATATAGTAGGTGTATACAGGTACTTATTGATTAAAAGATGTCTTGACCAAAAGTAGAGATCGTTTCATTTCTGTTTTTGTATCTCTAGCTCTTGGTACATAGTACATACTTAATATGCTTTTGCTGGTTGACCTATAAAATGAGTTCAGTCGGATTTGATTTACTTCTGAGGTCCCTTCTAGCTCTGGATGAAGATCTTATGATCTAATGTGCTTTAAGGGTTGTTCTGCCTGAAGGCAAGAGAAAGGACTATGGGCGCTCTAAACATGTTTTCTTCCTTTTTCAGAGTCTTAGTTCTTAACATGCAATAAGGTATTAGAACATACTCTGTGCATTGTCCTTTACCCCTGCAGGACTCATGATAATTTAATGGGATCTACAACTGGAGGGATCTACAACTAGACACCCTTGTCTAGAGGGAAAGCTGCTGCTTCCCAACCCCAAAATCAATGTCACTGAATTTGAGTATTATTTTATTATGTTTCTACGCTCTTCAGAGCTCTGTGCTAATATATCGGGGGGTTCTGAAAATATGAAGAAGACATAGTCCCTGCCCTCATGATACTTGCAGTCTAGCAGGGAGGTGTGCCCAGAAACAAATACTTATAATCCAATAAAATACATCAGTATGTGATAGCAAAGTGCTTTGCAGATTCTCAGGGGAGAAACAGTATCACCAATGGAAGGTTAAAGAAAGATTCCACGGAAAAAGAAGGGTCAACATTTGAGTTGGGCTGCCAAGATTGAAGCAAAGGCGAAGAAAATAGAAATATAAGGTTTATAGAGAGCACAGGGAGTCCAAGCTTGGGGAACTGTGGGGAATGTGAAAGAGAGTCCTCTGGGAAGTAGAAATGGCATCAGTTACAAAAGCCTTGAATGCCAAGCCAATGAGGTTGAGCTTTACTCAAAATCAACCGTATCTCACATTTCATCTCATTATTTGCTATCTAGAGACCCACTCTGTTTGTTGCATGACTCTTTCCCACCTAGGATATTTTCAGACCTGGCTGCCAGAAAAAAATGGTTCCCAGGTCCTTGGGGTGATAGAGAACAGACTTCCTCAGCTTTAGAATTTGTGTCTGGGGGCAGCTAGGTGATGCAGTGGATAGAGCACCAGCCCTGAAGTCAGGAGGACCTGAGTTCAAACCTGTCCTCAGACACTTAACATTCTCTAGCTGTGTGACCCTGGGCAAGTCACTTAACCCCAATTGCCTCAGCAAAAAGAAAAAAAAAAGTGTCTGGGCAGAGCTATTTTGGCTAGCGAATGACTGGGAGACAACTTAACTAGTCTATGCTATTTATGTGGCCCCTGACCATCCAGCTGTAATTATGTTTCATGTCCCAGTCAGTTCTCTTTCCTGACTCATGTCCACTGACTGGCTGCCATTTATGTATTCTTGTGTCCCCTCATCCTTCCCAGTCCATTTATCACTCTGGACTCCACAGACAAATCTATATCAGTTTCTGTCTTTCCATAGTTCTCCTTTCTTATTTTTCTCATTTCTTACGACAGAGACCTTGAAGCAACACAATGACTTTTGTTCCTGCAATGGGTTCATTAGAGCATAGTAAGGTAGGATTAATGGGGAGAGTGCCATACTTGAAGTTGAGAAGATTTAAGTCTGAATTCTACCTCTCTTACTATCTGTGGGATCCTGCCCAAATCACCTCACTTCTCTCAGTTTTTTCAGCTATAAAATGAGGATAACATGTACAATTATCTTTCAAGGAACTTAAAGTCAGTAAAGTGCTTTGCAAATCTTAGAGTGCTGAATATAAATACTACTGAT
Organism: Myrmecobius fasciatus; assembly: GCA_023553655.1. NCBI lineage: Eukaryota > Metazoa > Chordata > Mammalia > Dasyuromorphia > Myrmecobiidae > Myrmecobius > Myrmecobius fasciatus. The sequence goes on from JAJPUD010014999.1 coordinate 6,356, forward strand.
TATTATTATTTGATCCAACTTCTCTCATTTTGCAGATGAAGAACAAGAGACCAAATTCATCTACTTCTACTCCCCTAAAAATAAGTAATGAGATTGGTTTTTATGAGTTGGGAAAAAGAGCCTGTAAAATGATAGGTTGCTATCAGAATTGGAGTGAAAGGACATGGATTTGAAGCCCAGATCTGCTAATTACTCCCTGTGGGTGCTTGGGAAAATCACATAGGTCTAGGGCTGGGAATGACCTCAAAGGCCATCTAATTCATTCCCAAAGATTTACAGATGAAGAGACTGTAAGCAAGGAGTTGGGATTTGAAATTCTGACTCCTTGTCCAGTACCTTTTCCACTCTACTCACCCTGAGGTGAGGGCCCTAGTTTCCAAAAGTATAACCTGAGAAAGTTGGACTAGAAGATCTCTAAGATTCCTTCTACTTGGAAATCTATGATCCTATGATCCCAAAGGTCACATTTCCATCCTAATGGTTGGATACGACTTAGTGGGTTATACGGAGGAAGTGATGAGAATGGGAGAATATTAAAACTGTTCATGCCTATAGGCAGCTGAAATGAGACAGAAAGAAGTCCTCAGACAACAGCACTATGAAAAAAATGAGGGGAGCAATGAGGCAAATTTGAGAGGGTCAAAGAACCTAGTGGAAGTTGGGGAAGATGATAAAATTCATTTGTTTGAAAAGAAGCTGATGATTCTCCAGGGGCATTATTATGGAAGCAGATGTGGCAATGACTTTGTAGAAGAAATTGCAAAGAGAAAGCATCATCAGAGAGCAGCTGTGGACTCTCCCTATGTCTCCGAGTCCAAAGGAAGGGAAACTGGGAAAATAGAGGAGGTCACAGGAGAGCTCACATCTCTCCAATTAAGGCTCATGGGGAGGTGGGGTCGGAGCCAGCATTGTTTCAAGACTGAGCCAGTAAATCCTGGCAATGAAACTGGAGAAAAGAGGTTTCAGGAGCAGGAGGAAAGAATAATTTCAGTCGACTCTAGAAAGGAAAAAAAACCCCTAATTTTTTTCTTTAAAAAAAAAGGAGGGGAGATTATTGATATATTTTCTTATTATACCATCTCCTTACTGCTCTCTAATAATAATAATGATAACTAATATTTATAGACTGCTTAAAGATTTGTATTTATGTACATATACATGTGTATGTATGAAGATCAAATATATATATGTACATATACATATATACATATATATGATTTCATTTGATCCTCACAATAATCTTGAGGGGCAGGTGCTATTATTACTCCTGTTTTACAGATGAATAATCTGAAGCAGCACAAAAATCTAGTATTTTGCTCAAGAACACTCAGTATCTGAGGCTGGATTCAAACTCAGGTTTCCCTGACTCCCAGTCCACAGCTCAATCCACCATGCTACTTAGGTGCCCATGCAGCCAAGTGCAAGCTTAAACATGTTATTCTTTCTATTTATATTATCATAGTCAGTTGTATTTATTGTTTTCTAGGTTTTCCTTACTTCAACCTGCATTATTTTTATGTCTTTCCATATTTCTTATTTTTCTCATTTCTTATGACAGAGACCTTGAAGTAACACAATGACTCCTTTTCCTTCCTCTTCTCTTCTTCCTTCTTCTCTTCCACCTCCTCCTTCTCTTCTTCCTCTTGCTTCTCCTTTTCCTTATTTTTCTTTCTTCTCTTTCCCTATTCTTCTCCCTCTTCTACTTCCTCCCTCTCCCTCTTCTCTTCCTCCACTTTCTCCTCTTCCTCCTCTTCCTCCTCTTCCCTCTCCTTCCCCAGGTCCTCCTCTTTCCTTTTCTTCTTCTTCCTTCTTTTTCTTCCTCTTCTTCCTCCTCTTCTTCTTCTCCTCCTTTTTCTTCTCCTTTTTCTCCTCCTCCTTCTCCTTTTCTTCCTCCTCCTCTTCTTCTTTCTCCTCCTCCTCTTCTTCCTCCTTCTCCTCTTCTTCCTCCTCCTCCTTCTTTTCTTCCTCCTTCTTCCCTTCCTCTTCCTCCTCCTCTCCTCCTCTTCCTTTTCTTCCTCTCCTCCTCTTCTTCCTCCTCTTCCTTTTCTTCCTCCTTCTCCTCCTCTTCTTCCTCCTCTCCTCCTCCTTTTCTTCCTCTCCTCCTTCTCTTCCTCCTTCTCCTTGTCCTCCTCCTCCCCCTCCATTTTCCTCCTCTATCATGACATCATGTGATGAACCCTGCCTACCTCACTTGGGACTATAGATATAGAACAGGATAGAGTACATGTGGTCAGTGCTTCATTTTGTTTTACTTGACTATACTTGTTTTAAGGAAGGACTTTTGTTTGAGCAGCTGGGTAATGAAGTCCTGGGTCACAAGGTAGGGTTAGCAAAGAGAGCCTGAAATACTAATAAAATTACTCCCTGAGGCAAGTCAGGAGCACTGATGGGGATGAGTTTAATTTTATAATCCCACCCTCTGTGGAAGTTGGGGGTAGTCCCACCTTGCTAGGGCCAATCAGAAATCCAAGTTATGTGAACCCCCTGAGCTTAAATTTCCCCAATAAATCTATAGCCCTGCCATCTTTGCTGAACCCCTTTGGGGTTCTCCCTTGGGGTGTCTTTCTCTTCACCCCTTCCCCGTGCTTCTTGGTGTCTTTCTCCTCATAGGTAACTTTTTTAGGGTGCTAAGCACATCTACGGATTTAGCCTGCCGGTCAATGGCATACTCCCACCTCATGGAGTATTGTGAGTTCCACCAGGGAACTTGTCTTTTCCATTGTTCATTGTTAAAACCCCTCTGGTATCTAAATATATGCTCTCCCAGCTCTATTTCATATTTACCACTCCTGGTGACTATTGTATCTCCTCATTTTGTCTGTAATCCCTTCTCCTAAATAACCCTACCTCTGCTTTAGAGAATGGCCATTGTGAAGCCTTCACATGACCGAATCCCAACATTTAGTGTCTACATCAAACTCATCGTTTTGTCTTAAATCCCAACATATCATTTGGAACCAGGAACTGCTACCATTAATGGAAGGGTAGAAATTGGAAATGAGTGAGGGAAGAGTGACAGACATGTCAGAAAAAAAAAGGGAGAAAAAGCACCAATAAAATATTTTAAAGGGCAGAAGGAAACAAAAAGATGTTCATAAGCGAAAACAAACAACAGAGCAATTTTGTGATTGCTGTGTTAAATTTAAAAACAAACTATGTAATGTGGAAAAAAGGAAAGTGATTTGCAACTCAAAAAAAAAATCACAGCCAACCCTTGTTTTATGAAAATTCCTGGTTTGTGGGGCTAGGAGCAAGAAGGACAGAAGCAGGTTGAAAGGATTAGAGGGGAGGGGAGCTGCCCTGCTCAAAGAAAGGCAATTTTCCTTGTCTCCTTTTCTTGACTTGGGTGTTGAAGTGTTTCCCCAGCAGCTCCTACATGGGATCAGCTTACAGATTGATTGTATTTTCTTGCCTGCCTACCCATCTGCCAGTGCAATGCTGCCGCCACTGGTGTGAAAAGAACAGGTGAAGCATGAAACCTGTTTTTCAGCACATGATTTAAATCCTAACTGGGGCAAAAAAACCCCCAAAAATAACAGCAACAAAAAAGCTCAATCTCAATGCGGTCCATGAAAAGGGGGAAATAAGAATTCATCCTTGGGAAATTTCATAGAACAGAGGCCAGGTTGCTACACACATGAGATAACAAATTAATTAGCTAATTGGAAACCAATTGTGATTTTTGCAAGTTTACAAAGGAAAGAATGTTGGATCCAGAGTCTGGGAATTGAGTTCAAATCTCAGCTCGGCAGATTATTATGTGTGTGATTTGGGGTAAATCATTTAATCTTGGTTTTCTCATCTGTCAAATGGTGGGGTTAGACCAGATAACAATAAGAATCCTTCTATATCTTAATTCATAATCTTATGACTAATGGAGTAGCCATTATAATAGAGGTCCTACTTTTTTTTTTTTTTTGAGGCAGTTGGGATTAAATGACTTGTCCACAGTCACACAGCTAGTAAATGTTAAGTGTCTGAGACTCCTCCTCACTCCTAACTCCAGGGCAGTGCTCTATCCATTGTGCTGTCTAGTTGTTCCTTGGAGATTATACTTATGTAATTTATAAGGAACCAGTTATACCAGCCCACATTTAAGAATCAGAGTTAGAAAAGTCCCTGGATACCATGGAGTCTACCTTGTAGCTGAATAAGGACTCTGCCTACATCTTTGAGATTGAGTTGACATTCAAGCTCTTGAGTCAGCCCATTTCCCCACTATAGATAGCTCTAATTGTTGAATTTTTCTTTGTATTAAGCTTTAATCTGCCCGATTGCCACTTTTTACCCATCATTGTACTCCTAACTGCTCACTGGAGTTAAATAGAATCTACTTCTTATTAGAGTGTATTAGATAATTCAAGACTTGGAGGCAGGAAGACTTGGTCTCAGATGCAAGGAGATTCTGGGCAAGTCTTTTACATTCTCTCTGCCTCAATTCCTCAATCCCAAAGTGAGGAGAATAATAGCATCTATTTCACAGAGTTGGTGTCAGAAGCAAATGAATTAACATATGTAAAAAGCTTTATAAACCTAAAGCACTATATACATGCTAATAATGATACATTATTCTAATCCCCCCTAGGATATTCTTTTAAATACTCAAAGTCCATTATTATATTCCACCTCCAAGTCATTCAAATATTTAGGTTGAATGAAATAACAAAACTAGTAATAAATGAAATGTAGCCAAGTACTTGAATGAATGAAAAAGCATTTATTAAAGGCTCACTCTGTTTCAAGTAGTGTGCTAAATGCTAGAGATTGAAATACAAAATGAGACAGCCATAGAATCAGAAATTTGGAGGTAGAAGGGATCTTCCTTTAGAGTTCATGGAGTCTAGCCCCTTGTTTTTCACAAGTGAAGAAAGAAAAATCAAGAGAGATTGATCAAATCCCATCTGGACCCACTGAATCAGGTTCAGTGCTCTATCATCTACACTACTCAAAGCAATTCTTTCCTCTGAGGAAGTTGCATTTGACTATACAACAGCAACATATATATATATATACATACATATATATATATATATATATAACCAGCAAATAATCACTACCCCATATATATGTATATGGGGTAGTGATTATTTGCCAGAACTTGATTTAATGTGGTAATGAATTCCACTTGAAAATTATCTTCCCTTTGTATGATATCCTTCTTCATTGGCCAACGGAAACTCCATTTTTCTGCTTTTGGTTAAAGGGGTTTCTGTTCTTACGTCCTCAAAAGTTTTTGGAGCCTCATCTCCACAAGTAAAGTTTAGTGACAATATGTTTCTTGGGTCAAGGATACATGGGACTAGAAAGGAGTAGAAGGTGGGGGGTAAGGAATGAAGTTTTAGGGAATAAAACAGGAAAATTTTACCATCAAACACATCAGATAATTTCCTGAACAAAGAAAGATTCTTTAGGCAATCTATTATGATATAATCTCATAAGTCAGTTTCTAAAATGTCAAAAGTAATATAGAAGCCATAGTCTTTTTTTTTAATTTGGTCATTAAAAAGACAAGAACAAAACTCCCAAGAGGTCTTGAAATAATCAGTGTTTATTAAGTGTAGCTCTTTTGTACATAGTGATTCAATGATTAAAAGAGAAACAATCTGACTATTCCCTCCTGACCCTTTATGTGATCATCATTATTTATAGACTGCAAAAAATTAAAACCCAACATACTGTCAAAGCATAGAATCACAAATATGTCATTAAAATAGGCATATGAGCCATGGACTCCATTGTGCTTACAGATTTGTGGTACTCAGACACTAATTGAAGTTACCCTGATAATGAATTTTTGCTGTGATTCTATCATTAAATTATCTGCATCATCCATAAGAGAAATTCGCCATCACACGCACAAAAACATTATTGGATATTTTTCTCCCTAACTCAGAGCCTAATTAATTGATTTTTGCATCTTTATAATTTATTATTAGTTTCTTAATGATTCGATTTGAATGCTCCAGGAATCTGAGAAAGCACAAGCTGACCCAAAGGGAAAGTTGATCTATGGTTAATTATCATTGCTTTCATAGAACATTCTGTTTTTGCAAAGCATGGCACAGCCACTAATAAGTTCATCCATAGAACATCTCAGTGAAGTAAGTCCAGTAAAGGAAAATGATTGAATCAGGGAAGAAAATACTCTATAAATTAACCTGGCACTTAGCAAGTATGGAAAGCTTTTTACTGTGACATCCAACACTACTACGACAATCTGACATCTCTTCAGCAGAGGGATGGCTTTCAATGACTGGTGAAAATGAGTTACAACTTTGAAGACAGCTTCCTTTTGACTGTGCCAGTAATTCTGCCATATGGATTGTCAGTGGGGAGTAGAACCTATGGATAGAGCCAACATTAATGTGAGAGAAATAAACATGTAGCCATTGACTTGTTAATTCATGTAATGGAAATATTAAGTAAAACAATGCATATAAATTATACATACATATTATATACATATATGTTTTTAAAGTGGACATATATATATTGCATGCCCTTATTATATATATATATGTGTGTGTGTGTGTGTGTGTGTATACATATATATATATATCATTGTTGGAAAAGGAAATATTCCAAAAAAGTTAATTTTTTATATACTTCAAGCTGAACTCCCTGCCTCTGCTCCTCCAAGACAACAGGCTTGGGGTTTTTGTCTGTTTCTTTTAATATTTTAAACATTTTATAGGCTTCTCTCCCAAATGCTACATAGATTCATAGCTCTAGAACTAAAAGGAACCTGACACTCTTCCCCTTAGTTTACTTTTGAATAAACTGAGGTTTCTTCTTGTGACAAAGAAAAACAATTCAGCAAAAATATCTGATACAGAATGCTTATTTGACAACCTTCCAATATTGTTTTCAGAGTCCCTCAGCTCTCTGATATTGAAAGAGGAGGTATGTTTTATTATCTCTTTTCTAGGACCTTTAATGGTTTTTCCATTCCTCAAAGCGTAACTTCCTTTTTTTTTTGTTTTTTGTTTTTTGTTTCTTTGCCTTCAACAGAGAGTAATTCAATGTAGTAGACTCTTGCTTTGTTCAATAATGCAACATTCAACACACTTGTCCAATAAGCAATTATGAGGATCTTGTTATATCCCAGGAACTGGGGTAGGTATAGAAGTTTTGTAATCTCATGGAACTTACATTTTAATGAGGAAGGGAGAGAATCAACAGCTTGCAAACACACACACGCACACGTATATACACTCCTTCAACAGAAATTATTTACAAAATACATTCAAAACTATTTTGGGGAGGTTACTGAGGGGGTGGAGTATCAAGATAGCCTTCCTTTGGGAAGTCACCCCTGAACTGGCTTCCAAGAGATGATGGTGAAGTGGAAGCATGTGAAATCAGACCTAGAAGAAGGACTATGGGAAGTCAGGAAGGAAAAGGAAAGTTGTGTGTCAGGAGCAGAAAGGTGATCAGTTTGTCTGGACTGTTGAATTTGTGAAGGAGATTGATATCCCTGGAGAAGGAAGCGTCAGAACCACACTGCTGAGGGCTCTAAATATCAAATTTTATTCTAGAGAGAAGCAGGACCCAAGAGAGCTTCTTGAGCTTTGGTCAGCACTGTGCTTTGGAAATATGACTTCAGCAGCTGGAGTGGAAAGGGAAGAGACTGATCCATTGAGGGAACTGTCCATTATTGCACCCAATCCATACTTTCTCATTGCATAGTTCAGTTCTTGCTCTTGTTTTACCAAAATTTTTGTCCAACTTGAAGATTTCCATTAGAACTTTTATTTCAATCCAAATAAGTTAATAAATATTAAGCCTGACTATGTACCAAGTATTGTGCTATGCCCTAAAGATTCAAAAAGAGGCAAAAGAGTTTCTGCCCTCAAAGAGTTTTATATATGTATATATATATATGTACATACATTTTATATATATATATATATATGCCTAGGGAAGTCAAGAATTAAATAGTGTCTGCCCTAACAATCTACTATATTTATAATTCCTTGAGTATCAATATAGCACATGCCCATCTAACATCTTGAAGATAATTTGACATTTCATCAAAACTTAAAGCCTTCATTATGATAATTAGTGTAGTTTGTCACAAAGAATGATATTCTCAAGCATTTCTTGCCCCTACACTAAAGACCTCTAGAGGGCTATGGTTTTTTTAGGATTTTTTTTCTTGCCTTCTTCACAATCATTTGCCCTTTCTTTCCACCACCAATTCATAGTTCCCTTTTCTTCTTCCAATTCTCTGTTTCTAATCTGACTGAAGCAGAAAACCTAGATAATGGAATTTGTTACAATGGCCTACAAAGTAAGAATGAATAGATCCTGAGTGAGGGTTTTCCTATAAAACACAGTATATGAGTGTTAAGTACATGGACTTGGTACCCTTTATTCTGATAGCTCAGAGAGACCTATTTTGCTCTGCTCCTGACAGTGAAGTTGTAAGATAATTGATTCCCAGGTAAATCAAAAGTTACTTTAAATGAAATATTTACAGAACTTCAGATGTAGGTTATTTTACTTTTTATTCCTCATCCTGTTCCTTTTGCTTTTTGGAATTATCTTTTTCTCACTCATTTTTTTGTGGTCTTCTCATCCCCAGAGCTGATGTACAAAAGTCTAGTAGGTGAGAAAAAACCATCACAGAGGTCACAGAATCAGTTTGCTTTTGGTCACAGAGAAAAATGCCTCAGATATATCTATGAAGCTCCTTCCTAAGGAACTCTTAAGTATTTGCAAAATTACCAAAATTTAGGAGTTTTGATCACTGAGTCTAATCCCTTCTCTTTATGGATGAGGGAACTGAGAATTGAGTGATAAAATTTCTTGCTCAAGTTAGTCAGATTTTTAGAGGCGAATCTGGTTCCAAAAGCCCAGGTCTTCTGCCTCCTAGTGATTTTCCAATTGTATAATACTACAGGAGGTGGGAGGGGGAAGAGAAGTACTCTCCATCTATATTATTAGGTAATAAAAATAGCACACTATTCTGAATGCTCCTTGGAACCTCAGGGGTGGTGCAAGGTTTAGCACTTTTCACTGACAGATTATTATAAGACTTGTATAGAATGCTCCTGGAGCCGTGGACACTACTGTGGAGCTCCCAGAATGAGAGGCTTAAGGATGCAGGTCTACCTGGTCAACCCTTTTAGAAACCTTTACTACCATATGAGCTTGAGAGTCTGGGGAAGCTCATTTGCTTCTCTCAGCAGGTAAGTAGATATTTCCTCTTAATGGACATCTACACGAGGTCTTTCCTGATTCCTACAATTGCTAATGTCTTCTTCCAATAAATCACCTTATATTTATTCTGTGTATACCTTGAATATACTTAATATATAGTGGCACTGTGGATAGAGTGGTGGATTTAGAGTCAGGAAGTTCTGAGTCAAAATCTTGTCTCAGATACTTATTAACTTTATGATCCTTGGTGAGACATTTAACTTCTCATCTCAGTTTCCTCATCTGTAAAATGGGGATAATATCAGCACCCACCTCTCATGGTGGTTGTTTTAAGTGAGAGCATATATAAATGCTCTGCAAACTTAAAGGACTTTATAAATTCTAATTATTATTGTGCTGTTATTTCTCCTGACAAAATGTAAGCTCTTTGAGGACAAGGAGTGCTTCCCTTTGCTTTTGTATCCCCAGTGTCAAGCATACTGCCCAGTACATAGAAGAGACTTAATAAATGTCTATTGAATTATCAACTGACTTATTAGGCATGAAAAGGACCTGGAAGGAGAAATGTCATTTCATACTTCTAGGTCAGCTTCATTCTTCGATCCCAGAGCTTCGCTCAAATTTTGGAGTATTTTTTGATATGCCCCTCCAGTAAATGCTTTTATTTTGAGCTATTTTGTCTTCTGGCTGACTATAAAAGCTAAGCACAGTGGTAGAAGCTCCTGAACTATAGTTTTAGGGATGCAGACACACCAAGTATGTTGATCCTAAGAGAACTATCCTTTGGGGATCTGTCCTGTGAGTTGGGGCAAGAGAAAGATCAGATCCTAGTTCTCAAGAAGAGAAAACATGGAGAAATTGGTAAGAATACAAAGAAAAACATGGCCCAATCATACATGAGGTGTGTAGCCTAGAAGGTCTATAGAATCTCTAGTCAAAGTGTAGCATTTAACAATTAAACAGATTTCCAATGTTTGACCAAAGCCATGTATGCTGTCTGGACATTATGGGCTCTGGAATTGGCTGGAGGAGGAGAATCTGGGCTCAGATCTCAACTCTGCCTACGTAGGTCCCAGTTTCTTCATTTTCCAAATGAGAGTTTTGTACCATTTGAACCCAAATATGTTCCTATGAAACATAGTTAATCTCATAACATTTTAGCTTCCGTACGTACACATAAATGTTTTGTGGAAAGATCAGTTTCCAATTTGTATTGATGGAGGGATTTCCTATGTTAGGAGCTTCCCTCCAGGGATGAAATTATGTCCAAAAATATACATAAAAGCATGTGTATGGATACAAAGATATTTTATGTAACTAATCAATATAATCAATTTATAGAAAAATCCAAAGCTCAAAAAAATCTAACCATAAAATTGAACAATTACAATTTAAGAGAAATGTTGCCTATGGAATACTGATGATAGGATTGATGTGAGCAGAAATGCCTCCCTTCTTTCATCTCTTCCCCCCGACCATCCCAATCTTTTAGCAATAGGGAATAGCTGCTCCTAATTCCAGTGTCATTAAAAATGTCCCTAGGCTTTGTAGCCAGATAAATGAAATGATTTAATTGTTTTTCTCCTTCAAAAGAGAAATGAAAACAAAGAGATAAATAAACAAGAAACCTTCCCACAATTTAGCTGCTTTTCTGAAACCAGACATCATGGCTGGAAGGGAGCCTTCTTATCTCACCTGCTGTAATTCTAGGTAGAACATCAATATCCTTTCATCTCCCCTAAAAAGCTTCCCTGCTACTGGACTTGTTGCTTCCTAATCAATAAAACTCTTTGACAGGTTGAGGAAGAATAATGCAATGACATGTGGGAAAGTAACACTTCTCAAGGAAGTCTCCCTGAGAGTTTTGTACTTTGAACATCTATTTTTTTTTTGCTCTCTCCATCTCTACCTCCACCTCCTATCCACTCCTCAACTATCCAATCCTCGACTTCTCAAAGTGTCATGAGTGTGAAATTTTTAATTAGCTGTCACCCAGAAAGACCCAAGAGCTGCTAAGATGGTAGACAGCTTTCTGCTCTGAAAACTCAGGGTGGGAAATAGAGCTGGCTATTGAGAGGGGCTACCTGCCGAGCCCATTAAAAGTTTTCTTACCTCATCTTTGTTGATCAGCCCCATTTTGGACATGTCGATGGTGAAGTAATGGATGTTAGGAAGGCTGATTTCCATGTCTTCTATCTGAAATCAATTCCATAACACAGATCATGGAATATGGTTATTTTGAACTTCCACCCATCCACCTACTTTCTTTTATTCCCATCCCCAAATTGTTCTTGTGGATGACTTTTTGTTGTTGTTAAGTTGTTCCAGTCATGTCTGACCTTTGTGATCCTTTGGGGGGTTTTCTTGACAAAGATATTGGGGTGGTTTGCCATTTGCTCCTCCAGCTTATTTTACAGATGAGGAAACAGAGACAGACAGGATTGTGACTTCCCCCCACAGCTAGTAAGTGTCTGAGGCTACCTCGCTGCTCTCCTTCTAATATTTGTAATATCTCTCTTCCTCTTAATCTGCTTTTTTATCTGCTTTCATCTTATATTGCCCAAGTCAGCTCTTTGGCTACTTATTGCATTTTATACTAAACATGTTCACTTCTTTCCACATAAGTCCCCAACCAGCCCTTCCTTTTAACCACTCTTTGCCCACAACCTCTTTATTCCTCTCTGTACCCCTCCTCATATGTTTTTGGTTCATTACAAACAGAGATCCACTTAAGGCTAGTGATAAGAAATTGCTAAATTTTCAGTATGAGCTCAGAAATAGACTAATGCTACAAATCAGTGCTTGCTTGATTGTTTTGTTGATTGCCTAGATTTAAGAAAGTGATAAAGAAAATGTTAATAATGCAAATTATACTGAAAAGTGTGTCCTCTGTGCTGACACATTGATCAGCAATTCTTGGGTTTACTCGTGAGAGCACAATGGAGTAACATAGAAGTTCTATGTTAGTAGCAAACAAAAAGGAAGCAGAGTTTTTAACAAGGGTCAAGAATAATGCTGTTGGGGCAGCTAGGTGGCGCAGTGGTTAGAGCACCAGCCCTGAAGTCAGGAGGGCCTGAGTTCAAATCTGGTCTCAGACACTTAACATTCCCTAGCTGTGTGACCCTGGGCAAGTCACTTAACCCCAATTGCCTAAGCAAAAAAAAAAAAAAAAAAAAAAAGAATAATGCTGTTGACCCATATTGCCAGTTCTAGTCATCTTCTATGATTGCTTATTTTTAATTTGATGCACAGAATTATTAAATCAGAGCAGGTTATTTATTATTTTTTACCTAGTATTCAATTTTCTATTTTATCTTCAAGATCTTTTTTAGGATGAGAGGCAAGTTATCTCAATCTAAACTCTCCAAAGCATTTAGTAAAAAAAAAAAAAATGTACCTCTGGAATTTGGCTCAGAGAGAGCATTTGAATGTCATAGAGGGTTTTCTGAACTGAAGGCGAATATTCTCCTTTGTCATATGGCCCAGCAAATTTTTCCAGGACAATATCCCGAACGTCATTCCTTAAACATAGAAGGAGAAATAATACATTCAAGAGAGAGCCACGCTGTGACCTTTTCTCCTTCAAATTAAGATTTCATTAATGTCACTTTTCCTTCGTATGACTTTACTTGTCCCCTCCTGCCTCCCCCCACCAACCTCTCTAGGGAGCTTAATACCATGCATGCTTATGCTTCTCATTCCCCCATGCACTAAAGGCAAACAAAATTTTAGTCATCTGATAGACAATCAAATATGAGTCACTGGAAAGAAAGAACTTTTAAGAATATTAGAACATTGTGATATTTGGTTTTTCTTCAAAAATCTCATTACCGCCACCTCTGTACATCTTGTCTCCAAACACCCGCTCCCCCGTACACACACACACACACACACACACACACACACACACATACACACACACACACACACCCCTTCCGTGGCTCCTGGCAACAACAATCTATCAGGCAACTTTCATCATCTAGTGCATTTGACAATTGACGCCAATGAGAATTAAACTCCCTTGTCTCTCATCCTACAGGCTACTTAAGAAAAACAAGAAGAAAGCATTTGACAATTTTGATCTTCCCATTCCTAGTCTCCAAACTGTCTACCAGTTAGTCTCCAAATTCATGATAAAACTTATGTTTTCCCCGCAGGTATATTCTCCTATCTAAAACCCAATATGGGTCTAGGTTTCTTTTTTTAAAAAAATCTAACTGAAAGGCTAGTAAACTTGTAACATAGCATTAATAAATATATGCAGGGTGTGTGTGTAATATACACATATATACATATATGTACATTTTTGTATGTGTGTGTGTGTGTATTTGAGATGAAATACATCTCAAAAAAAAAGAAGAAAAGAAAATAGCTCTAGGTCATGAGAGAGAATTATAGAGCAATATTTGGTAGTGGCCAGACCATTTCTGCAGAGCTCAGTTCAGTTCTGGGTAATGTCTTTTTAAAAATGTAACAAATCAAAATTTATCCAGAAGAGAGTATGGTGAGAAATATGGAAATCATGTCATATGAATAATAGTTAAAGAAACTGGGAATGGTTGGGATGGAGAAGAAAAGACTTAGGAAGGGCATGATGGCTGTCTTTAAGCAGTTTGAAGGGCTGTTTTATAGGAGATGTAGACTTGAAGATTGAGAGCTGGAAAGGACCTTTAGGGCAAAGTATGTCAGCACCTCAGGGACTGTGTAGTCCAACCTATTCCTAAATTTAATACAATTCAATAAACATTTATTAAGCACCTACTGTGTAAGTGCTGAGAAAACAAAGAAATAAAAGATAGCCCCTGCCCTCAAGAAACTTATAGTCTAATAGGAACCAACATCATCTCTAAAACACATAACAAGAAAAATTATGTAATCCACCTCCCTCATTTTATAGTTGAGAGAACTGAGGCTCAGGGTTGTTATATGATTTGCCCAAGATCACATGAGTGTGACAAAATGATGGCCAAAATTTAAACCCAGATTCTTCTGATTCTGACCCAGAAATTTTCCCATGGTGCCTCTGAAACACTTGTTCTGTGTTTTAATAAAAGGCAGAGCTAAGAGTAATGGGTATACAATACAGATCAATATATGGAATAACTTAAATAACAGAAGCTATCCAACAAGGAAATGAATTGCTTATAAAGCAAGATGGTGAGAGAAAGAAAGAGAGACAGAGAGAGGGAGAGACAGAGACACAGAGACAGAGAAGAGACAGAGAGAGGGAGAGAGAGACAGAGAAAGAGACAGAGAGAGGGAGAGAAACAGAGAGACAGAGACAGAGACAGAGAGAAGAAGAGACAGAGACAAAGAGAAGAGAGACAGAGACAAAGAGAAGAAAGACAGAGACAGAGAGAGACAGAGAGAGGGAGAGAATGAGAATGTTTTGTTAAGTGTGCACATGTCAGGCGCCTCCAGATATTGGAAGAGGCTTTCCTCTATGAATGTGGCCCACTTGGCCTTTTGGTGCCATGGATTCCAACCCAACTCATGGCCTAGGGGCTCATCCATGCTCCCGCTTCCTCACCAAACTGCCTCGAAGTCCACATCACGGACCCGGCTGTAGCGCCACTTGCAGTAAACCTGGGTGGCAAAGCAGCGGTCCCTCACTTCAGGAAGGGTCGTGAACTGGTCTTTGATGAAGCCTTCAAATCCAGACTGGGTTGTTTTCAAAATCTTCATGTCCTTGATGCCAGCGTGAATGGTTGGGGGTCCTGCTCAGGGAAAAAGAAGTGGAAAAGAAGAATTAAACGGGTCAAAGCCTGAGCTCAGTGGAGAAGAAAAGTAGACATCCTGGGGGTGCTTTGTCCTCAAACACTACGTTCTCCAGACCCATCACATTGTGCATCTCCCAGGAGGCTCTAAAATTCTTAAGTCAAAAATTTCACAAAAACCTTCTCAGAGAAAACCTTCCTCTCTCTTCTATGGCTTTGCTTTTATCCATAGCTCCTCTAGGTACATTATATTTCTCACAGTACAAAGGCTCTGAATCCACCCCAATCTACGCCTGTGTAGAATGAAAGTAGGAGGGGGAAAGAGTCCAAAGCACCCTGAAATGAATACCCTTGCTCCCCCTTGCCTCCACACCCAAAGGAAGGCATTATATATGTGAATTAACATTCTGTATCGTTACTGAAGTCTGAGGATGGAGAGGCAGCCTTGCAGAGTAGGTAGAGAGCCGGCATGGAAGCTGGGGAGACCAGTGGGAATTTCTAATTCCACTTTTGACATAGTCTGGCTACTTGACCCTGATGAGTCATTTACCTCTGCCCTGTATCACCTTATATCTTATATCATCTTATTATCATATGTATATCACATATATTTACCTTATATATTCTATATATACCTATATATATGTATATATATATATTACATAGAGACAGAGAGAGACAGAGAGAAGAACAAGAACAAGAAAAGAAGAAGAAGAAGAAGAGAGGGAAGGAGGGAGAGAGGAAGAGAGGTAAACAGACAGAGACAGAGACAGAGGCAATGGTGTTTCCTCATTAGAATGTACCCTCCTAGAGGGTAGGAACTCTTTCCCTTTGGCTAGTACAGTGCCTAGAAAACAGGAGGCGCTAAAGAATCTTTGAAGGAGTTTAGATTGTAAGAGGCTGACTTGAGGAAGGACTCCATTGCAAGAATAGGGGACAGATTATACAAAGGCATGGAGGTGAGATATGGGGTGTAATGAACAGAAAATCCATAGGTCGTTTTGTCTGAAATGTAGCATGTACAACATAGACTAACATTTAATCAGCCTGAAAAGATAGGCTGAAGATCTTGGAGGGCTTTCAATACCACAGAAAAGTGTTTGCTTTTTATCCTATAGACGTGAGGAAGATGTTGATGGGTTTTTTTATATCTCTGTGTGTGTGTCTATATACCACTCTCAATAGTCTCTTTTTAAAATTACATTTTACTTTCAGACCTACCTTGTTTCCTGCACATACTCTCTTATCCTCCAATTAAGGAAGCAAAATAAAATAAAATAAAATAAAATTCCTGTTACAAGTACATACAGTCAAGCAGAATAAATTCCTGCATTGATTGTGTAAAAATGTTAAAAAAAAAA
>JAJPUD010014999.1:22698-39022 GCA_023553655.1 Myrmecobius fasciatus
TTCTTTTTTTTTTTTTTTTTTTTTGCTTTTTGCTGAGGCAATTGGGGTTAAGTGACTTGCCCAAGGTCACACAGCTAGGAAGTGTCTGAAGACCAGATTTTTGAACTCAGGTCCTCCTGACTTCAGGGCTGGTAGAAGACTTGCATTTTGAAATGAGAAGATCCAAGTTTTGGGGAGCCACTGAGAATTCTCAAACAGAGAAGTGACACTGTTACATCCATGTTTGGGCTAAGATGATGAAGTGACAGGAAGGACTAACTAAAGAACCATATTTTAATAAATAGGACTTCACCTAAATCCTTTACTACTGCCCTATCTCCAGCCAATGCCCGCAAGTCCCAGAACCTCTCAATTATGCCGATCTAAAAAGCTTAGCTGGTCCAGGCAACTTTGATTCTTCAAGATAAATAACTTCTCTCCAAATTGCTATTGGGATTTAAGAAGAAATTAATTTAGAAAATGGTTCTCTTCAGGCTAAGTAGGTCCTTGACCAAATTCCCTCCATGGGCAAAGGTGACTAGATTGGGTTACAAAATAAAGGGTCCCATTGGTTTATCTTTATTGAATGTTAAGTAGCCTTTTCTGAAGACCATCAGTAAACATTTGCTTAAGTACTCACTAGGTGCGAAACATAAAAAGCTCATAGACCCTGGCTAAATTCTAGTTACAGATTTTAATAGCATAGTGATTTATGCTCCCTACACAGGTTTAATTGAAGTGGTTCAATAGATATTGCTCTGCACTCAGGAGTAGCTGAATTTCAGTAAAAGTGGAATAATTACTATTTCACATTCCTCTCTGATACATCTTATGGAGAACAATGACCAGTGAAATGTTGGTTTATTAAATATGTATTAGTATTTACAGTATTCAGTGTAGTTTTCTGGTCTAAACAAGACTAGAAAGAATAGATTTTTTAAAAAAATCCCAAATATGCATGGCAATCCACAATAAAGAAAGGATAAAAGCAGCAAGGAATACAATGTTCCTGGGCCCCTTCTGGTTCAACATTTTTATCAATTACTTGGATGAAGGCACAGTTGTCATGTTCATCAAATTTGTAGGCAACATAATTCTGAAAGCAATAACTAACACATTGGATTCAAGAACTAAGATCCATCAATATTTCCATGGGGTACAATGATGGAGTCAATTCAAGGGTGAAAATTACTAGGAAAAAATGTAATGTTCACTTGGGTTTAAAATTGTAACCCTGACAGGGCAGAAAAGAGGTATTATGGCTGGAAAATATACCATTTAACAATGATGTCATAAGAAGGGAAAACTTGGGAAGACTTAAGAGTTCTAGTCTATGCATTCATCAACCTTGATTCCAGAGGACCAATGATGAAGAATAATACCCATCTCCTGACACAAAAACTATGGATTCAGGGAGTAGAATGAAAATACATTTTTGGCCATGGGCAATGTAGGAATTTGTTTTACTCAACTAACTATGCATAATTTTTTATAAAAGTTTTGTTTTTCTTTTTCTATATTATTTCTCTAATGGGAGGTAGGGAAGGAGAAAGAGAAAATAATTGCTTAATTGAAAAAAATCATTTAAAAAAATAAAAAGGTCTTAGGGTTTTAGCAGACTGTAAATTTGATGTGTATGGTGTTATGCTATGATATAAAAATTTTAAAACTTGAGGTGATTTTGGACCATGTTACTAGAGGAAAACTATCTGGAACAAAGGGAAAAAATAGTCCTCTATTCTCTCTGTAGGAAACATGACCTGGAAGTCAGTTCTGGATTTTACATTTTAGGAAAACATCCTAATAATTTGAGTAATCCCAAAATTAAATGGGTTCCTTTGGGAGGTAGTGAGTTTTCCCTTAATAGAAATCTTGAAGCAGATGCTAGATGACTACTTGATTGTTATATTCTAGTGGGAATGCCTTTTGGGTATAGGTTAGGCTAACTGGCCACTGATGTCTCTTCCAACTCTAATATTCTGTGATTCTCTGACTGCATGCAGGACATTGAGAAACTAGAGTCTGTCCAAAGCAGGGTTACTGGGGTAGTTGAAGAATTTGAAACTATGTCATTCAGTATTAGTTGCAGGGACTAGGAATAGTTGTCCTGGGAGGGGGGGGATGACATGATGGCTATCTTTGAACAGTTGATGGTTTGTCATGTGGAAGGCAGATTGGACTAATTTTGCCTAGACCTAGAGGGCAGAACTAAACTGGAATTTGAGATGAGAAAAATAGAATATCACCATCTGCCTATCTCTTGCTTATAACAGAATAAAAAGTGTTTTTAATGCCTTGGGAAAGAAAGACTTTTATAAACACCAGAGCAATTCTAATTGTCTTTTTCATCATCTGCTTCTATACAAAAGCTCAATCAATTTAACTTCCATCTAAATGATAGCTACCATCTCTACACAGAAGTCCACCAATGGAGCTTTTCTCTTACTTGGATTCCATACTCTTTTCTTAACTTAGTATGAATCAGACTAAGTCTGTCCAATAAATGATCTTTGATCTATCTACTCTTGCCTGAATATTTTACAAGTTCTTCCCTCTCTTTGGAAGATTTTTTTTTTACTAGAATGATTTAATGTAGTCTTAAAAATCTTCCACTTCCTGCTATTTGTACCTTCTTCAAAGATGTTAAATGTGGAAGCAATTAAATTTCCTCATGACAGGACTTTTTTTTTTTAATGGCTCAGGGAAAGCTTTGTACTTTGTGACACCTGATGTGTAGGTAAAAAACATGAATTTGTTTTCTACTAACTCTCAGTGAGTCCCTTTCCCTTAGAGAACTACAGAGTAGAGTATATGGTTCTTTGGGAAAGAATTTGCAATCTGGTAGGTTAAGGAGTGTGTAGGAGGAATACTTAACGCTAGGGAAAATCATGTTGCAGAAAAAGTGAAGTGCTGAAAATTCTTTCTCCTCTTCCTTTCCCCTCCATTTTTATTCCCATGCATTACTCCACCATCATTGAGGGAAACCTGAAAAGCTGAGTAAGTGGTTTCATGGAAATGTAACCCAGAAAAGGACAATCTTTTTTTGGGTGAGTTGTTTCTTGTTTGCATAAATTTGAATATTGTTTGAGTGTATGAAGCATAATATTTTCATTGGTGGGTCTGTAGACTAAAAAGGCTCCAACTCAGGCATCGTGCTAAGAGTTGTGTTGCTGCCAGTAGGGAAGATAAAATAAACTCCCTGATTTTATCTGGGATTCTTAATGTCTGCCAAGACAAGTTAAAACACACACACACACACACACACATACACACACACACACACACACACATACACAATTTTTTCCCTAGATGAGTATGCCAGAGTCTTGAGGGTTCATTCTGCCAAAAATGTGGTAATAGTTCATTGTCTCTGGGAATATAAGCCATTTCTTTCTGTGCAAAACTGAAGCCAAAACACATTTGAAAACACAACTACTTTCTCCTTTTTCATAATGTATCAGTAAAGGGAAGATTCTAAAAGAACTGAGGAGGACAAGTACCCCAATGTGTACTGTCAATTTGGTGCCAGTGTTGGAGGCAGGTCTAGACTTTACACTGGGGACTTTTGGCAGAACCAAGAGAATCCATGTGATCGGCCCATTCTGCTTACAATTGGATGAAATTTTTAAAATAGTATATCACACATCAAGTGCAAATCACCCAGTCACAGAGCCTAGAGTTGGAAGAGAACTTAGCACAGTGGAAAGGAGGGTTGGATTTGGGATCCAGGGGACCTGGGATCAGAACCTATCTCCATCCCTTACTATTTGCATAATCTTCAGTCAGTAATTTTCTCTTTAGGACTCTTTAAGACTATAAAATGAGGGGGTTAAACTAGATGACCTGAAACTCCATCCCAGCTTGAAATCTATGATTTTATAATCCATTTAGTCCAATCTATAGCTTAACAGGCAAACTCTGCCAGATACAGGGTCATCCAATTTTTACTTGCTGCTGTCTAATGATGGTAAACCTGCAACCTCCTGAAATGGTTTTTAGTGGTTAAATAGATCAGATGAATGAGTGCATCATTATCTCCTTATGTAGGGAAACCAGTGAAGATTTGTTGTTGGAAGATATGCACATTAATGCAGCTATGTTGATGAGCACAAAAGTCTGAGAACAACAAACTTATCTTCTTTACTTAACTTTTTCTAGATCCTAGCTTATTCATATTCTGATTGCAGAGAATCTTGGGAGCAAAACTTAATTTGGTATACTAGCTTTGACATTGGTCCTTTGGATTTAGGAGGAAGAATGGATTCCCAGAACTGAATCTTGTAGCCCCAGGTTTGCAGTGAGGGATATAACTATATTATAATGAATTTTCTAAACCTCGTTTTGCTGGTTTTTGTTAGCTTCCTGGCCAGGTATACTGACCATAAGGTTCATTTTGTACTAAAAGAACGTTAGTCTGACTTTTTCAGGGAGAGGTTCTCTAGCTGTTTATAACTCAGCCCCATCTCTCTTTCTTATCCCCTTCTGCCATCTTTGATCTTGGCTAACTGGTCTTCTCTCTCTATTCCTTGCACACAGCCCTTCATCTTTCCTCTTCAAGCCTTTGTACTAGCAGGGCCTTATGCTTAAACTGCACTACCTCTTCATTTGTGCCCAATCCCACTTTTCGCTTCACAATGCAATTGATGATGACTTTCCACACAAAGCTTTTCCTAATGTCTCCAATCGACAGTACTTCCAAACTACTTTTTATTTTATGCATAATTAAACTTATTACAAATGTATTACAAATTATTAATACATTTATTCTATATATAATTATAAGGATACTTTTTCCCCTTCAGAAGAACTGAAGCTCTTCAAAAATAAGGATTCTTTTTTTTTCTTTTTTCTGAGATAATTGGGATTAAGTGACTTGCCCAGGGTCACACAGCTAGGATGTGTTATGTGTCTGAGGGCAGATTTGAACTCAGGTCCTCCTGACTTCAGGGCTGGTGCTGTAAAAAATAAGGATTCTTTTATCCTTTGCATTTGTATCCCCAAATCCAAGAATAATGCCTGACACATAACAGGTCTTTACTGGATTTTTGTTAATTGTTTTTGGCAAACAATAAATTGTGATATAAATGAAAACTATTATTTTCCAAGTGTAAAACACAAAGAGAAGAAACTATGTATACAGCAGCATGAATAGTCAGAACAGTCAGAGCTACTATAATAAGTAAATATAGAGAGAAGACTTTGATGAAGACTGAAGGAACACCATTACGTGGAGTAATGAGGGAATTCCTGGTGACATTAGGGATGGGAAGACCCCTAATAGTGGAATCCACCAGTAGGGGTGGAATCTGAATGCCACATATCAACCTATGATTGATACTCATGATACCCTTAGGCTCAATTTTCAGGGGAAACATTTCTATCCTTTGTCTCACCTACCAAAGATAATAGAAAGATCTATGGTTTCTTCAGGGGCAAGAACTCCCAATGTGGGAACTTCATCAAGTAAAAGAGATCTCAATCTAACTGTGACTTAATAGATAAGTCTGAGGGATTTTCCTTAGGCATAGAGGTTAAGGGATTGTCCCAAGTAGGTAATATCAGAGAAGAAAAATATTATTTTTACTATAATAAATATAACAAATAGAGCCATTATAACAACATAAATGAACAAATCATTTGAATAAAAGTTGGTCCCTGAGAAATGCAAAAAGCAAATAAGGGCCAGAGAAAAGAGTATGAAATATATCTTTTTCTTCAATAACAGAGAGATGGCTGAATCATTAAAGAGACAATCTATCCTTTATACAATTTTAAGATGATTTTCCAAAAAAATAGTTCTGACTTTATTAATCCCCCACTCAAGAAATTCCATTGTCTCCCTACTGCTTCAAATATATAAACATACACTTTTCTTTGGTTTTTCAAGTCCTTCACAAAATGTCTCCGATCTACCTTTCCTACTTTATTATATATTATTCCCTTTTCCACTGCACAATACAGCTAAACTAGCTTTCTTGTTGTTTTTCACATGTGACTCTCCATTCTTATCCATGTGCCTTTGCATTGGTAATCTCTTACTCCTGGAAGATACTCCCTCTTCACCTCCACCCTTTAGAAACTCTGATTTCCTGGAAAAACTCAACTCATATGTCACCTCCTACTTAAGATCTTTCCTTATTCCCCACCCCTCACCCCCAACTCCTATAATCTACCCTAATGCTATTACTTTGTGTAGACATATCTCATTTTATTGCACTTCACTTTATTGTGCTCCACAGATACTGCATTTTTTTTTTTTTTACAAACTAAAAGTTTGTGATAAGTCTGCATTAAATCTTATCAGTGCCATTTTTCCAATAGCATGTGCTCACATTATATCTTTGTGTCACATTCTGGTAATTCTTGTAATATTTCAAACTTTTTCACTATTATTATATTTGTTAAGATGATTAAGATAAGAATGTTATCCATGATATTTGATGTTATTATTTTATATATTTGGGGGCACCATGAACCTTGCCCATTTAAGACAGTGAATTAATCAATAAATGTCACATGTTTTCTGGCAAATCCATCAATTGGCCATTCCCTTATCTCCCTCCCTTTCTTTGGGCCTCCCTATTCCCTGAAATACAATAACATTGAAATTAGAACAATTAATAATTCTACAATGGCCTCTTAATGTTCAAATAAAAGGAAGAATCAACCAATTTGGCAAACTTCATTGTTTTACACAGCCACCCCAATCTTCACCCTGAACAGTCAGCAGCCATTAACATAGAGGTAAGACCTTCCACCAACTAAAAGATTATGACTCACTAAAGTTTCAGATGATGGTTAGCATTTTCTAGCAATAAAGTATTTTTAAACTATGTACATTAGGGTTTTTACTCACCATTTCATACTTAATAAACTATAATATAGTATAAACATAACTTTTATGCACTGAGAAACCAAAAAATGCATGTGATTAGCTTTATTGTGATATTTGCTTTATTGTGGTGGCCTGGAACCAAAACCAGCAATATCTCCAAGGTTTATCTGTTTTTATTTTGGACATGTTTTGCATTTTTTGTTTCATTAGTTACTATGGTTAAAAAATTATTTTCATCACAAAATAATGAATTTCTACATCCTGAGTTATTCTGTTCTTTAGAAAGCAGACTCAGTCTCTTGCTGAGGCTACCATAGAAGTATTCTAGCATGGTAGAGCTTAACAGATCTTATATTCCTCTGGCATTACCTTTGAGAACCCAGAACCACCCCAATAACACAAAGAGACACAAAAGTTGGACTTTGGGTAAATTATGTCCTGTAAAATTGTGGGATGGTCTTTCATGGATGGTTTGTAGGCTGCGTTGTTGGAGAAAGTGCCAAAACCATGAGATCATAGATCTATCTGAGTGTGTTTAGATATACACATGCTGTTTATTAATAGAATATAAGCTCTTTGAGGGCGGAGAATATTTAATTTTGTAGGCGGAAGGAGCCTTTATATTACCAATCAATAGTGCACTGCCTGGCACATAATGGACCCTTAATAAATGTTTATAGATTGACCCTTAATAAATGTTTATAGACTATCATATATGTCACCTAATATGCCGTCTGTATTGGAGGGTTTTATTTAATGTTATTTTTCTTTGTTGCAAGGAAGTATTCGATTTGGAAGGGAACAGAAATATATGGTCTAAAAGCTAAAGCAAAAAACAAACATTGATAGCTTTGCAGCCTTGGAAGCATGAGTTGTGTTTTCCCACAAATATTGGTCATACAGGATACCTTATGTATGCTCCTTAAGCAGTATTGTTCCTTCTACCAGGTGTGTGTGAATATGTGGTAAAAGGACCTCAAAGATTATGAAGGGACTGCTCTATTATTTTTATACCTTTTTATGAAATAGCTTTGTTATGAGTTAAATGTAAGCCCTGACTGATAAATAATCCTATTGGGAGGGTCTCATGACTTATGATTTGGAGGGTATCTGACCCAAGAGAACGTAGAACCTTCCCTAAAGGAAAACCAGGTGGAGGGGGGCTCTATCTGTGGAGATGACTCCAAAATCTATATTTTTAGCCCCTTTCCCTTAATTTTCTCACTTCACTGAACCTCAAATGTAACATTGAACTCCAAAACTGAATTTATTTCTCACCTGTCCCCAAAGGTACTTCTCTTTTATACTTATTTCTATCACCATCCTTCTTTTCCTGTACCAGTTAGACACAAAACCTCAGGGGTTATCTCTGCCACTTCTTTGTTAAATCCAATCATGATCAGCTAATTTGACCTCAGCAAGATCCTTGGTATCTACCTTTTCCTTTCTATTCTTGACATCAGCTTAATTCATTACTTTATTACTTTGTGCTCAGACTATGGATACAGATTAACAAATCTCTTTAATTCTAGTTTTTGTATCCACTCTTTTTCCAGAGTTGTCTTCTTTATGTTCAGACATAATCATAATCATAATCATAGACATGCACAAAGTGTAGGTTAGATATGCCCAGGGGGTTTCAGCACACTCTGCCCACACTCAATTCACCTACGGATAGGTTTGTTTTGCTCTTTTGTTCAAAATTTTTCAGTGGCTCTCTATTGTCTGATGAATAAAGTCTGACCTTAAAGAATAATAATCTATGTGCCATAATGACCATCCAGAACCCCAGGTTTTGATATTTTAAAATTATTTTTGATAAGAAAATTTTTCTTCCTTAGATCTCACTTAGAACTTTCTTATTTCCTCTCCTGGATTGAAAACTCTGTAAGGAAAGTGATTCAGTTTTGTATATCTTTGCTTTTCCCTCAGTATGATATTGCATACATGGCAGGCATTTAATACATTTTATTGATGTGTATCTGTCAGTTAAGTGGAAATATTATTTAGGGGATGGTGTATTGGTCCTGAAATCATGAAGAAGTGAGTGAAAATCCTACTTTAGATACTTATTAGCTCTGTGACCCTGAGCAAATTTATGTTTCTTTCAGCCTCCTTTTCTACTCCTATAAAAGGGAGATATAATAAAAGCAACCTACCTCCCAGAATTGCTGTGAGGATCAAAAGGGATAATGCACATAAAATGCTTTACAAATCTTAAAGCAAATACTCCAGTCACTCCTATTATCTCCAGGAGCTTTTCTTTATCTTCACAGTCTTCCATACCATAGCTCTCCTAACTTTCCAGTTTTCTTTTACCTTACTGCCCAGTACATACTCTTCAATATGGTGACACTGACCTCCTGCATGATCCATTAACAAGGCACTTCATCTCTCAGCTCCAGGCATTTTCTCTGACTGTCTCCCATTTCTATCCCCCTCAATACCTATTGTCTTCCTTGGCTTCCGAATTCAAGTCCCAACTAAAATCCTTTCTTCCTATCCCTCTTAATTCTGTTTTTTTCCTTCTTAATTATTTCCAATTTATCTTCTACGTGGCTTGTTTGTACTTTGTGTTTATTTTCTTATTGTCTCTCCCATTAAATTGTAAGAGTCTTAAGGGTCTTTTGCCTCTTTTTACACCCCCCCACCTTATGTGCTTAGCACAATGCCTGACTCATGGTAGGCAACTGGTAGACGTTTATACATTTTCATTCAAAATGTTTTAAAATGAAACAATGAAAGTACTGTGTACATATTAGGTATCATTATTCATTTAAATGTTTAATCATATTTTGTCTTTCATTAATATATTTTTATAGTGTCTCCTTAGTGTGATTTTAAGAAAGATAATTTTCAGTTTGGGGATAACAGATGTCTTGGAATCAGAGAATCCCAAAATTGGAAGAGATCCCATAGATCACCTTTTACAACTCCCAATTGAAACATCAATTCCCTTTATCACACGTCAGATATATGGCCCATCTAATCTCCACTTAAAGAACTCTATTGATGAAGAACTCATTTGTTTTCTTCCTAAACCACCTCCTTTCAAACTTCTCATCTCTCTGGTCATTCACATTTGCAACCTTGGAGTCTTCCTCAGCTGCTCACTCTCCCTCACCTCATATATGCAATCAGTTATTCAGTCTTTCTGAGTCTATCTCCACAGTATCTCTTGCATAGGTTCCCCTTTCTCCACTCATATGACCACCACTCTAGTTCAGATATCTCGCCTAAACTATTACAAAAGTCTTCCAGTTATTCTTTCTGAGTCTCTTCTCTCTCCAGTCCATTCTTCACAAAACCACCAAAGTGATATTCTAAAAGCATGTGTCTGACCACATCATTCCCCTTATCAAGAAACTCCAGACCTTGATAAAATTCAAACTATTCTTGTTGTTCAATCATGTCTCACTTTTTGTGACAAAAGGGATTTTCTTAGCAAAACTACTGGAACAGTTCACTATTTCCTTCTTGAGCTAATTTTACAGATGGGGAAACTGAGGCAAGCAGAGTGAAATGACTTGTCCAGGCTTGATTTGGACTCAGGAGGATGAGTATTCATGATAGTAAGGCTAGTACTCTATCCATTTCTCCACCCAAATGTCTAAACTATTTATTCTTCTTGACATATAAAGTCCTTCATAACCTGATTCCATCCTACCTTTCAGCATTATTATATATTACTCTCACTCATGTACTCTAAATGCATTGATCCTCTCATCCCTTCTCCCATCTCCTCACCTGATACATTTTTTGGTCCTCATTTCTATATCACAGAATCCTTGATTTCAATAACAATAATAATTTCAATGGTAATAATAATTATTAAGGAAACAATTGTTATTATCATTATTATAAGTAACAGTTATGTAATGCTTTTAAGGTTCATAAAGCTCTTTGCAGATCCTTCATAACTCAGTTCAAATGTCACCTATATATATATGGCCTTTTCTCATTCCTATTAGCTGCTAGTGCTTCCCTCCCCTACTAAAAATTTTTATTTTTACTTTTACTATATATTTCACATTATAATTATGGGTTTTCAAGCTGTCTCCCCTCTTTGTAAGATCCTAAAGGACATAGTCTGCTTTATTTTGTCTTTGAATCTTCAATATCTGCTCCAGCCCTGGCATATAGCAAGTGATTATAAAACTTTATTGGTTGATTAATACTGGTCCTGTTTTCTTACTATCATCTCTCCTTCAACCAAACAACCCCACTTCTCTTTACCAAGCTTTATAAAAAAACTGTTTCAGTTCTCTTTACTAACCTAAATAAAAGTTGCTCAGAACTGAATGTAGTATACCAAGTTTGGTCTGACTTGGAGTAGAGTGGAGGGGAATTTTCTCTCTTTCTAATTCTGTCTCTCTGTCTCGCTGTCTCTCTATTTCTCTCTCTGTCTCTCTCTGTCTATATCTGTGAGTCTCTGTTTGTGTGTCTCTGTCTCTGTCTCTCTCTCACACACACATACACCCTTCTTCTTGTCCTAGATTCTATGATTCCCTTGATAAAATCTATGATATCTTTTGTGACATGCTACTCAGTCACACTGAGGTAAAAGGTCACCCAAATCCCCAGGTCTTAATTTTCTTCCTACATTGTTTTCCAGAGGGATAGAGTAAAAATTGCCACTTTCCCATTTCTAGTAAGTCCAACCAAAGGAAAAAAAAAGAGCTGTCATTGCTTTTTTAGTAGACATTGGGTTTTGTTATGTGTCCTATTTCCGTCCCTACCTGAGCTCTGACCATAACTTCAACATGGCTTTTTCATTCTCTTGGGATGCAGTGGAGATTTACTGAACATCCCATCAATTACTGAAATTCAGTTTCAAGTGATAATAATTCTGATAAGGAAGGACTTTCCCCTTCCACTAAGGCAGATGTTTCAAGCTGATAAATAAATAAAGAAGTTTTGAAATCATCAGAAAGAATATTTCCTCAATTTTCTCTAACAAACGTCCTCAGTAGAGTGTTAGGTTATCATGTAACCACAAACCCAGCAAGGTCTTTTAACCCAACTTAGCCAATAATTACCGAGCATATCTCAGGTACCTGGGCTTCTCTAACTGTTGACCAGACAGGAAGAAAGTATTTGCTTTCTAATACTTAGCACAAGAAGTGAGGAATATAAAAGGGTGGCTGAGATGCTAGAGATTTTCAAGAACACATAGTCTGTTAACATGGAAGACTAATTTTTTGGAGAATTGTTTACTAATATTTACTTTCCTTTTTATCAGTTATAATGAGGTCCAGGTTGGCATAATTAATAATTTTCTTTATTTAACTTGAAAATTTTTAAATAAATAGCAAGAATTATGAAATTATCATTGTTGCTGTTTAAGTGAATTTAATTTAATATAAATGATGGGGTAGCAGAGAGTATAGAAGGAGTTAAATACAATGCTTGACACATAGTAGGTACTTAATAAATATTTATTGTTTGATTGATCTCCATCTCTAAGCTTCCTTTAGGGCCCAGTTTAAATCCCACTTTCTACAAAATTTTCTCTATCCTCCTTAATGATAGTGCTTTCTGTCTGTGATTATACCTAATTATGACAGCCATCTCCAGTCATCCTGATCTATATCTGGTTCTAGAGGAGAAAATGAGACTGGTGACCTTGGACAGCTCTCCCTCAATTAAATCCAATGCACTTTCACCATCATGGTATCATCTCCCTGATATCATCATCATATTTGAGAATGAAGGACAAACAACAAGCAAATTGTAGAGAAAGCGTCAAACTGCATTAACAGAGTTTCCATATCTGAGAGTTGCTTCTGTCAATGAAATCTCTGACCCAATCTCTATCCCCAATATACAAATATCCCCAATATATTTGTTTATATGTTTGTATGTATTTTGTACATAAATGAGACCTGGAGATTTACTTGTATACACATGTATGTACATACACACACGTGTACATGTATATACACACATATAGATAGATAGATAGATAGATTATAGATCCTTCAAAATATCTGGACTTCCTCATGTCCATGATTTCCATATCCAGGAATCACTATTCTAGAACTCTTACCACACAGAAATGCCAAAGGCAATTGAACCTTTCTGGGAGCCTCCTCTCTTTACAATTTTACTATCCAAAAAGTTCTCACTTCCTAAAATTTTTAACCAAAATAAAGATAAGTAAAAAGTGTTTTAAAACTTTCATTTTTTTCTCAGCTGCTGGTTTCATATTGCCAAAGCTATCCTTGGGGAGGAGAGAGTTTTCTTCTGCTTAGATCCAGAGAAGAAGACTAAGAACAAGAGTTAAAAGTACCCAAGAAGCAAATTTAGGATTTTTATAAAGAAATAGAATTCCTGATCATTACAGCTATCCAAAGGTAGAATGATGGCTCTTGTTCACTGGAGATCTGTCACAAAAGGCTAGAAGATTATTCACTGAGTATGCCATAATGAGGATTCTGTTCTAGATTTAGATTTGGATGTGATGATTTCTAAGATCTCTTTCAACTCTGAGATTCTGGTATTCTGTGAGTTAAGTACTCCTTGGCTAGAATCCCATACTACAGGGTAAGTTTCCATCTCGAGTGAAGGAAACCTTCTGCATCTCCATGACAAGGTCTCAGTCTTAAAAAAAAAAACAAGAGTATGGGGAGAAAAAAGAAATGCTATCACAAAACCAAATAGATGGATGGGGAGCCCTTTCTTACCATTTTGAAACTGCTCAACTTCACAGAAGTGTATTGCGGTAGGAGTGTTAATAAATGCATGGACGTGCTCCACTCCATTCTGAAAATGAGAAAAATATCCAATAAATTTTTAGCAGCAATCCAAATGTATTTTCTAAGTGCCAGACACAGTGCTAAGCAACAGTCTTCATCTTTAAGGAGCTCACTTTCTAGCAAACAAGACCATACAGACAACACACACATAAATACATACAAAATAAGTATGTAAATAGTAGGTAATATAAAGAGGCAATCACTGGCAGCTAAGAGAACCAGCAAGGGCTATGTGGGGCAGGTGATGAATGAGCTGAGCCTGAATAACACAGGTAGTTTTGGATACATAAATTGGGAAATACAACTTATTGAGCTGACCTTTTCCAAACGTTCCCAGGGAACCTGTTCAATATAGACTTTGGCTCGAGTAACATGGTTAAATGAAGAAAGAAAGTGCTCACAAATATCCATGGCAAAGGTCTCTATGGTTTTGATCTGCAAAGAGAAACAAAACAACAGATGATATGAAAGCTGGTCTCAGGTAGACAACATTAACAGCAATACTCAAAGAGCTGCCACTATTACAGCCTACATTAATGATCTACAACTTTCTTAGGGCCGTGCAAAAGGAGTTTTGGAAGGATAGTGAATTCATCTTTATAATTATCCATAGGAACTAGCTAGAATGGTGGTACAGTAGAAGCTCTGGAGCCAGCAGACCTGTATTCAAATCCCGCTTCTGTCATCCTCTACATTGTAATTGTGAGCAAGTCAATCTCCTGAGCCTTAAGCTCTATCTTTGTAAAATAAAATGAAGTTCATAATATAAAAAAAAACATTTTCATTTATTAAAAATGGGTAGGGGAGAATAGGGGACTAAACTAATTATAAATTTAAAGTTTATAAAACATTTTCCTAATATAGGCTAGAGGCGCATAGTTTAATATTTCATAGATTATAGAATCTTAGATTTGGAGCTAGAAGGAACCTTATAGAACATTAAGCTTGACTCCATTTTATAGACAAGGAAACTGAGGTTAAGTAACGTTTAAGTGACTTGCTTAGGATCATGCAGTTCGGCCATTTCAGTTGTGTCTAACTCTTCATGACCCTATTTGGAATTTTCTTGGCAAAGATCCTGGAGTCGTTTTCCATTTCCTTGTCCAGATCATTTTACAGGTGAGAAAACTGAGGGAAACAGGGTTGTGTTGAGAGTCACCCAGCTAGTAAGTGTCTGAAACTGGATTTGAACTCATGAAGATGAATCTTCTTGATTCCAAGCCCAGTGCTTTATGCATTATGGAGCCACCTGATGCTCCTTCCTTATCATACAGCTAGTTAACTATCTAGATAAAGAAAGACTTGAACTCAGGTTTTCCAACTTGAAGTTCCTTCTTCTACATCTTATTGCTATGAACATGCAAATCGTGATATGGCCAATCTACTTGAGAATTTGAGTATTGAATGTTTCCTGACAATAATCCCATAATGCTCAAGTATTATTGTTCCCTTTTTATGGGAGAAGAAGGGGGGGCTCATTGAGATTAAGTGAATTGTCCCACAAACAAACAGCTAATTAGTAAAACTGCTAGATCTATCCCTTGTGTTCTGTCTCCATCTCCAGGGCTCCTTTAGCTATCCTCTAATTGGACTTCAGCTTTCTCCACTGGAGCCCACAGTCTTTGGAGCTGCCAAGAATGGTTAATAAAACATCTTTAACAGATGAGAATCTGTCCTATTTTTAAAAAAGAACTCTCCCTTGGGCTTCTATAACATCCCCTCAAAAACCCATTCTGAGGGAGAGAGCATGGAGATGGATGGGTAGGAACACAACTCCAAATACATGTCTTTCTGATGGCAAGTGTGCTCTTCAAGTACAAATAGCTCAGGTTTTGTAGGACGATTTGCAGTTTAGCTACCGAATGCTTTCCACCAAAAAACCCCGTAAAGTACACAGGAGACTGCGACTCAGAAAGGTTGTGAATTACCCAAGTGCGACATTGCTGCTAAGCGGCGTGGGCTGAGATTCAACACCTGGTCTTTTAATTCCAAATTCAGGTCTGTTTCCATCGAACCTCCAGCTCATCTAATACTGAGCATGACTGCTTGCAGTTCATGGGTAATTAATGGCAATGAGAGATGGGAGGGCTTAACAATTGGAACAAAGAGTTAGAGAACTGAAGTAGAGTTTCCCAGCATTCTTTTTGTCATTAGGCAAGAAGTAGAAGTGGAGGAGGGGATGGTAATGGCCATCAGAAAATACAAAATGTCAGAAATCTTAAGAGGATTTGAAAGGATTCTTGACAGAGCTATTTGGAGTCTTACTTTAAAAAAAATGTGAGAGGATTGGAAGGGATTCTGGAAAAAACAGCACCTGTATCTCACCAAAATCTCCCCCAGAAACAATAGAATATAAAGGTTGGAAAGAATCTCAGCATTCATCTGGTCGACTCTTTGCCTGATTCCCTCCATGACATCCCAAGAAAGTAGCCATCCCAGGGTAACACAGTGGAAAGGATGCTGGATTTGGACTTGGGGACCTTGTTTCAAATCCCAGAAACATCTTGTCTGTTTGAGTTTTGGCAAGGTCCACCTCTCTGGGTCTGTTTTCTCATCTGTAAAATGTGGGGCTTGGATTAAATGGTCTCTGAGGTTCCTTTTCAAATTAATCTTCAATTACTTCCCCCAGGCAGCTCATTTCACTTTTGGTCTCAAAGTATTTTGATCTTAGTGAAGGAAGGAAAGAAGGAAGGAAGGAAGGAAAAAAAGAAAGAAAGAAAGAAAGAAAGAAAGAAAGAAAGAAAGAAAGAAA
>JAJPUD010015000.1:6684-17569 GCA_023553655.1 Myrmecobius fasciatus
GATTAGGGTTCTCATTAGTCCTAGTTTAATGGAGAAATTTGATGCAATGTATTGAGTATGAAATTCCTTAAGTTCATAAGACTCATGAAATTCTGATGATCAAAGCAGAATTTTTTTTTTTTTTTTCCCACAGATCAAATACAGAGCAAGGACATGGAATGATGACTTCAATATCATCCATTCTGTCCTTGGAATACAAAGTGGGACATTGGTGAGGAGCTTTATTTTTATGTCAAGTGCTCTGAATAGTCTGTCTCTTACAGTTAAGAGTACATAAACACCAATACTTTGCAAACTACTAGAATGAATGCTGCTCGATTAAGAAGATTGTTCCTGTATTAGGGAGAAAAAAATCACTGGATAATTTCATGTGATAGGCATACCATTTTCTTTTACATTTCCTGCAAAAGCTATATTTGCATATGAACCTATCTGCTTCTTCAAAATACCAGTTTTCTTCCTAAAGGCCAATTTAAGAAAGGATGGATTTTTTTTTTCTTCTCCTTTTAATCTTTCATTTTGAAACTTAACCAAATTCATCCTCTGACCAAGCATGCAATTTTTTCAAGCTTATTGCAAAGCCTACTGATTGGAGACTTGAACAGTCTATCTAAGAAGGCTGCAGAGGATTAAAGAATCCCTTTGAACCCTCTATTCTTTTATGGTAAGACAAGTTGTTTCTGGAGAAGGGAAACCAAGGCAATGCTCAGACTTACCCTTTCTTCTCCTACACTGAATGTTCAGTTTGATTTTGTTCCTTAGAAACATGTTCCTGTTCAGTTGTCTGTCTCATCATTTGCTAAATATATTTGGACAACCAATTTGCCTTAGACAATGGGGTCCAGACCTTTCACGGAATTCTTACTACCCTGTCTACTCCCTTTCATTTTGAAAATAAGTCATTCTCTCATGTATATCCCATCATTCTACCTTGACCTCTAAATTTACATAATTTTAGTCTGCCAACTGCCAAATGGATTCAGTGCCCTTATGTCCCTTCATATGGTTTATGATTTGTTTTGTCATGTCCTCTCTGTTGCCACATAAGTGGTATTTTTTGAAAGTCCACTCAAAATTCACTTGTACTAGGAAATCTTTCCCCATGATTCCTATCCTACTTTGAGTATTTCTTATTCCTTTAGAATACTATTCATTCTTATGTTCAATTGTACCAAAGTGATATTTACCCTAATTTATAAATTAGTTTTCAAGTGTTCTTAATCATTTGAGTTTTATATTCAATTTGTATTTAATTAGAACAAAGGGATCCAATTGTTTTATGAGGAGCTACTTTTCCTTTCTCTGGATCTGGACAGAATGCAAGGTAATGGTAAGAAAGAAAGTTAGCATGGTATAGGAGAAATAATGCTAGACTTGGAACAAGGTGAGATCTGGGATTATATTCCATCAACAACCATTACAATTGCCCCATTATTTTTATCATTATTAATTCTTTTTCCATAAGTCTTCTCTACTGCCAACACTAACTAGTGTGTATTATCTTCTCTTATTCTAGGAGTTCTTACTCTGAGTTCCATCAACTTTTCAATTTTATTTTATGTACATATTTTTATTGTACATTATTTTATGTACATATTTTATAACATAAATGCTTTCCTTTATAATCCTGTGTATTTTACTTTATGCATTTAAAAACTGCATATTCAGAAAAGGAGGAGCTGGACTCCACCAAACTGCTAAACATATATCTACAACAGGTGCAGGGTTAGTTGAATTACTCATAGTCAGGTGGTTAATAAGTTCCTGAGTCAGGATTCTTCCTGATTCCAAGTCCAATGTTTTATCCCCTTTACCATCTAGGTTCATTAAAATGTATCCTCCCTGACGGCAGGGTCTGTCTTGCTTGTTTATGTTTGTATCCTCAGAATTTAACAGAAAGCTTGGCACATAGTAAGTACGTAATAAATGATTTTTCCCTCATTCCTTATTGGCAATGGTTGTCTTTTAGCCCCCCTGAGCCTCATTTTTCTTAGATATAAAATGGGAGGAAACTATTTGTAGCACCCCACAGGGTTGTGATGAAGATCCTATGAAATAATATAGAGAAAAGTGCTTCACAAACTTCCAATTCTCATACAATCGGCAGCTTTTTCTAAATTATTTATAGTCTCTAAGCAGCAAAATGGTATTGATAATACTGAAGTGGAGATGAATGAGGATGCGGAGATCAACTATAGGATCACAGAATCAGATGGCACTTTAAAGGCTAATAGTCCAAAGTTCTCATTTTATTTTTTTAACATATCCATTATCATTTAATCTTAATGTTGCTCATGAAGAATTTTTAAAAATCTTTTATTAATAGTATTTTATTTTTCCAAATACATACAAAAATAGTTTTCAATCTATCATGTATGATTTGTTTTTGTCACGTCCTCTCTGTTGCCACGTAAGTGGTATTTCTTGAAAATCCACTCAAAATTCACTTGTACTAGAAAATCTTCTCCCATGATTCCTATCCTACTTTGAGTATTTCTTATTCCTTTGGAATCCTATTCATTCTCGTGTTCAATTGTACCAAAATGATATTTACTCTGGTTGATAAATTAGTTTTCAAGTGTATTCCAAATTTTTCTTCTTCCATCCTCCCATCCCCTAGATAGCAAGCAATCTGATATAAGTTAAACATATGCAGTTCTTCTAAACATATTTCCATATTTGTCATGCTGCTCAAGAAAAATCAGATCAAAAGGAAAAAAATATGAGAAAGAAAAAAAAAAAGCAAGCAACAACAACAACAAAAAAAAGGTAAAAATACTATGCTTTGATCCACATTCAGTCTTCATAGTTCTCTCTGGATATGGATAGCTCTTTTCATAATAAGTTTACTGGAATTGCCTTGAATTACCTCTGATGTTCTCATTTTAAAGAAAAAAGGGAGATCCGGGGAAGTTAAAAGATTTGCCTTATGAAATACAAATAATAAGTTTCAGAAGCAGGATTTGAACCAATTCCTCTGACTCCAGAGCCAGTACTGTTGTTTTCCAATAGTAGCATCTCTTAATGGAACAGGAGTTTCGCTGCTGCCAATCACATTTTCATCCCTATTGGCAACAGGGATAAGAAAATATGGCAGCAGCAACCAACTTGGCTGTCTAATAGGTAAGACTTTCTGAGTTCTATGGCTATAGCCACATTTACTACTTGGAGGTCACTGGATTCAATTCTGAATTCTGTGGGGACAAGAAAGAGGGCTTTTATTTCATCTGTATCCTGGCTCCCTAAATTCCCCATTACCACCAGAGCATTTAATATGGTCTTGTTCATCCAATAAGTACTCAATGGATGTTGTGGAGTAACTAAGGCCTCACCAAGATTTATAAATATGCAATCAGCTTTAACTAAACCACTATTCATATGGATACAGAAAAGGACCTCTCTCTTTCTTAACTGATTTGCATTTTTCATCAGTTTATCCTCTATCTAAAGGTGACCAATGGGAAGAAAGAGAGTAGAAAACCTAAGAAAGATAATTTGGCTTTGTGTGAGTACTATTAGAAGAAAGTTCTTTTTTTTCTCTTTTTTTCTTTTAATTTTCTTAGGGAAAATAGTTGGAATTAAAAAATGATATGTAGATATCATTCCCCAAGATTTTTCCATAGCTCAACTAATCAATACAAGAGAAACCATGTATGAGTATCATAAGCATTATTTTTTATATTTAGGGATTCTGTCACTTTGTCAAAATCACCAAAATAGGATAGAGATTAATTTCAAATGTTATGTTTTTTTTTTTTGTTGTTGTTGTTGTTGTTGTTTCATAGGTTGCAATGGCCAAAGAATTCATCACCAAGTGGCAAGTCTATTAGTAATGAGCCTTTCTGCTGGACTGAACCCAAGAAAATAAGTTATAGTCTGTTTTTAGGACAAAAGTGGAACTCTTCCCAACATGGTAGAGTTTGGGAGTTCTGTTGCCAGGAGTCATGAAATACTTAAATTTCTAGATTATTTAAGTTTAGTTTCATTCATAACCCATTACAAACAAGAAAGCATATAAGAGAAGCAACATAAAAGATGTAAGAAAAATATGTGACCAGAAAACAAATAGGCTGGCCATGAACAAGATTGAGAGACAATTAAGAGATTATCCCTGTGCTTTATTTTGGCCAACTATGATATAAAGGCAACTTGAAAGATGTTCCCAATAAATTGACAGTGACAAATTTATTAGAAGACAGGGATAAAAGTAATATGGGATGATCATAGAATGGATTCTGATCTGCATTTCTAGAAGGAATATCTACATAATTCATATTAAAGATATATTAGAGAACTGTAATAAATATTGGGGTTCAGAGGTCTTAACTGCTTGATCATGCTTCCATTTCCACACCCCCAAAATAAAGTCTCTCTCTTGAACACCATCATAGCTGCTCCAGACCGTCCTAATGTTCTGTTCCATTTACCTCCCTTTGTTATGACACAGACCTTAGGTGTGAGTGTCCAATGTGTCTAGGAAAGAAGTCCAGGCTCTTGCCAACTTACAAGTCACTTATTCATCCCTTGAATTTCATAACTACCAGAAAATTCCAGCTCCAAACATCAGACTCCTGACTATGGGACCATCTGTGTGCAGTTGTTTAATTCTGTTTATTGTTGTTGTTTTTTTCTCTCACAGCTGCCATAAATTATTCCACAGTCAAATAAAAAACAGAATTGGAATTTATGGTATTCTGATTTTTACTTAGAAAAGTGGTAATAAGTGAAATTTCCCAGACCAGAAGATGAATGCTAGACAGTTCCATCGATCAATTAACCAACCAATCAGGATTTATTTAGTGCTTGTTATTTATCAAGTATTGTACTAAGTACTAAAGATGCAAAGTAAAAACCAAAATCAGTCCCTCTTCTCAAGAAGTTTACATTCTAATTGGAGGTGTCAATATATTTATCTCAAAAATATATTAATCAGATTCACATATTTAAGGTAAGCTTAACGAAGGAAATGTTATTAGCTTGGAAAGGCTTCCTGCAGATGATTGTTTTGAGTTGAGTCTTGAAGAATGGCAATGAAGTTAGGAGATAAGAGAAAAAGAGGGAGAGTATTACAGACATGGAGGATGCCAGGACAAAGGCATGGAGAGGGGAGGTGGCATATTGTTTGAAGAAATGAAGGTAGGACAGTATGATTGGATTTTTGAGCATAAGAAGGAGAGTAATGTATAGGACAGTGGGAAAATTACAAAGAGTAAGGTAATGAAAAGTTTTAAGTGCCAAATAGAGTATTTTATATTTGAGCCTTGAGGTAAGAAGGAGCCACAGTAATTTGTTAAGGATGGTGAATGATAGGACTACTATATTCAACTGTTATTAAACCTTATTGAGAATATTGTATGGAGTTGGGGGGCACCAGAGTTTCAGAAAAACATTGACAGACTGGACAGTGTGCAGATCATCATTTAAAAAATTTTGAACCATGGACCCTTCCCCCACCTTTGCCAGTTTGGTAAGCCAATGTGTCTCTTCTGGGAGTAATTTTTTAAAAAAAAATATAATTGAAAGAAAAACTAAATTTCAGTTAGAAGCTATATTTTTCTCATTCTCATTAATAGATCCCCTTAAATCTACTCATATGATCTCCAAAGGATACCCTCTTAGCTCAAGGATTAAATTCTTCTTTGGAGCATTTAAATCTCTTCAAAACTTCATCAATTTTTATCTTTCCAGCTTTTTTACTTATACTCTGATCCAAACATTCTACAGTTCGATCAGTCCATATTAGCCTCACACACAACACTATATCTTCATGCATTTTCATTGGCATTTCTCATGTCTGGAATGCCTTCTTACTTCATTTCTTCCTCCTGGCTTCGCTGGCTCCTATTCAAGACTTAACTCAAATGCAACGCTAAGAACTCCTGATCCATAGAAGGGCAATCAGGATGGTTTAGAGCCTTTTATCTATGACATAAAGATGGACTATTGTCTCAAACTAAGACCTATTAAAAACCTTAGTTTAAAAAAGCCAAGATCTCCCACTGTACCCAGAGCCATCTCCAGTCATCTTGATTTATACAATGCCACTGGATTTAGATGGCTCAGAAGGAGAAAATAGGGCTTGTGACTTTGCACAGTCCTTCCTCACTTAAATCCAATTCACTTGCATGTCATGGCATCATCTCCCTGATGTTATCTAGAATGATGGACAAACAACAACAAAGACTAGTTGAAGGAAGTGTGCGTATTTAGACTGGAGAACAGAAGAGTCAGGAAGATAATAGGAAGAGGAAGACACATAAGAGCCAAATTCAAATATGTAAAAACTCCCATGTGGGGAAAGTCTTAGAACTGTCTTGTTTGGTCCTAGAAAGCTAAATCTGGAGCAGAGTGGGGAAACTGTAGAGGCAAATTTAGACTTGATGTCAAAAAAAAAATTTGTTGCCAATTTGATCTACCAAAAAGTGTAATGGGCTGTTTCATGAGGTTTCTTTCTCCTTGAAAGCCTTCAAGAAGTGGCCGAATGACCTATGGTTTGTTATAGTGAATCTTCTTTTTTGGATCACTGGAACCAGATAGTCACAGAGGTCCCTCCTTCCAGTTCTCAAATTCTGTGCTTCTATGGAGGATGGATTGGAACAGAAAGCCTCAAGTACAATGAAACATTTACTAAAATATTGATGATGGGATGATGTAGTAGATAGGTCAGTTTCTTCTCCTTGTGCCTGGCTTTGTATGCACTTCAGCTTATTGTTCACTTCTCAATTGTTCTACTTTGCTCATTGAAACTCCTTGATAATCTTACTTTCTATCTCACTGAAAACTAGCAAGCCTAGAAAAGCCAGATCCATCTTCAAGCATCATCATGAATCCCTCATCACTTCCCTCCTCAACAAACCTGAGGAATCCCCAGCTGCTTGAAGCACATGTGAAATATTTATTATGACTTCCTAGGTCCTCTGTCGAATACCGACTCCCTTACCCAGATGCCTTCTATTTCTGTTGAAGTTTCCACTTTACCAACATGTAACTTGCAGATGCAAGATTTTCTCAAAAATAATTTTAGTGGAATGTTTTCAGTGGTATCTTCCCATTACAGACTTCAAAATAAGCAATGGGGAGGGGCGGAGCCAAGATGGCGGAGTGAAAAGGTGACTTTTTGCCTCTCCTCCGATCTTCTCTCAAATCAACAATAAAATAAGCCTCTGAACTGATCTTCAAGTCAACGAACTCAGAAATATTTGGGCACTTTTCTGAAGAACTTTATATCAGGTTAGTCTGACTCGGACAGGGAGATATATAGACGACTCCTGTGTAGGCTGGAAGTGAGGGTGGGACTCAGCTCAGCTCATTGTGGCAGAAATTCCGAACTCCAAACTCCAAATTCCAAACACCTGGAGTTTATCTGAGGCACTCGGGACACTCTGCCCTGATTGGGGGCAGGTGTTCTGGCAGACTTGCCTTGTTTAAGGAGTAATTCAGACTTAGTCCTAGCCCCCACCAGCCCAGCACCTTAAGTTAACTCGCAAAAGTGCCCCAGGGCAAAGCTTTTCAGCTGCCGTTTTTTTTTCCCCTACCTTAAAGAGATATCCACACTGTCTAAAAAAAAAAAAAAAAAAAAAAAAATGAAGAAGCAAAAGAGAGCTCTCACCATAGACAGCTTTTATCAAGGCAAAGAAGCGTTGACTCCAGATGCTGAGGTTCCTTTAGATAAAATACCAGATGAAGGTATTAAAGACCATCACTGGTCACTTTTTCAAAAGGCCTTTCTGGAACATTGCATAAAGAACCTCAAAAGAGAGCTGGAGGATAAATGGGAAAATAAACTGAAATCAGTGCAAGAAGGATATAATATCTTGCAAGAAGGATATGATGCCCTGCAAAAGAGATATGAAAAAGACACCAATTTATTGAAAAATAAAATTAGTGAAGTGGAAAAAGAGTGCAATGAACAAATTGGCCAGTTACAAACGGAGCTTAAAAAGGTAACTGAAGAAAACAACACTTTAAAAATAAGAATTGAACAAATGCAAGTAAATGACTCAATAAGACTTCAAGAATCAGTCAAACAAAAACAAAAAAAAAGTGAAAAATTAGAAGAAAATATGAAATATCTCCTAGGAAAAACAACTGACTTGGAAAACAGATCTAGGAGAGACAATCTAAGGATTATTGGACTTCCTGAAAGCCATGATGAAAAAAAGAATCTAAACACTATCTTCCAGGAAATCCTGAAAGAAAACTGCCCTGAGATTGTAAAATCAAAGGGCAAAATCACCATTGAAAGAATTCACCGATCACTTCCTGAAAGAGACCCCAAAATTAAGACCCCAAGGAATATCGTGGCTAAATTTCAGGACTATAGCACCAAGGAACAGATTCTGCTAGCAGCTAGAAAGAAACAATTCAAATACCAAAGATCAATAATTAGAATCACACAGGATCTGTCAGCCTCCACACTGAAGGATCGAAGGGCCTGGAACCAGATATTCCGAAGGGCAAAGGAACTTGGATTACAACCAAGAATAACTTATCCAGCTAGAATGAGCATTATCCTCCAGGGAAGAAGATGGTCATTCAATGATATAGGTGAATTTCACCTATTTCTAATGAAAAGACCGGATCTGAACAAAAAATTCGACACCCAAACACAGAACTCAAGAGAAGCATAAAAAGATAAAAAGGAAAAAACTCTTGAGAACTTTATTTTTACTAGGGGGATACTTAAAGTTTGGGGGTATAATTAACTAGATATTACTTTGATAATATGAAAAAGAGAACTAGAGGGGAAAAGGTTGCATTACTGGGGAAAAGAGGGAAAAAGTGGTAAAATAAGATCTAAAAAAAAAAGGAGGTAAAAACAAGGTAAAATCACCTGAAGAGGCAAAGAAAACCTATTATAATTGAGAGAAAGAGGGGAGGGAGATGAGCATTGTGTAAATCTTACTCTCATCAGGTTGGGCTCTAAAAGTGTATATCAGACATTTGATTTCACATAGAAACTTGTCTGTTGCTAGAGGGAAGTGGGAGGGAAAGGAGGAAAAGTAAGGGACAAACTAATAGAAGGGAAAATAGAAGAATCAGGGGAAAGGAGTAAAAACAGGGGGAGGGGATCTAAAGGGTGGAATATTGTTTGGGGGAGGGGTCATCAAAAGCAAAGTACTGAGGTGGGGGAAGGGAGAAAGGGGAAAGGAAAGGGGAAAACATAACTTGGGTAAATAAGATGGCAGGAAATAAAGAATTAGTTATTCTAACTGTGAATGTGAATGGGATGAATTCTCCCATAAAGCGGAAGCGGATATCAGACTGGATTAAAAACCAGAATCCCACAATATGTTGTCTACAAGAAACACATCTAAAACATAGTGACACATATAGGATGAAGGTAAATGGCTGGAGCAGAAAATATTATATGCTTCAGGTGAACAAAAAAAAGCAGGGGTAGCAATCCTTATCTCAGATCAAGTAAAAGCCAAGATAGATCTAATCAAAAGAGATAAGGAAGGAAACTATATTTTATTAAAGGGTACCATAGATAATGTAGCAATATCTATACTAAATATATATGCACCAAGTGCAATAGCACACAAATTCCTAGGGGAGAAACTAAGAGAGATGCAAGAAGAAATAGACAGCCAAACGATACTAGTGGGGGATCTCAACCTTGCTCTCTCAGAATTAGATAAATCAAACTACAAAATAAACAAGAAACTAGGGAGATAAATCAATTGTTAGAAAAGTTAGGTATGATAGATCTATGGAGAAAGTTGAATGCAGACAGTAGGGAGTTTACTTTTTTCTCAGCAGTCCATGGAACCTATACAAAAATTGACCACGTGTTAGGGCATAAAAACCTCAAAATCAAATGCAGAAAGTCAGAAATAGTAAATACATCCTTTTCAGATCATGATGCAATAAAAATCACATGCAATATAAGGCCAGGAGAAAATAAACCAAAAGTTAATTGGAAATTAAATAATCTAATCCTGAAGAATGAATGGGTGAAAAAGCAAATCATAGACACAATCAATAATTTCATCCAGGAGAATGACAATAAGGAGACAACATACCAAAATTTGTGGGATACAGCCAAAGTGGTTATAAGGGGCAATTTTATATCTCTAGATGCTTACTTGCATAAAATAGAGAAAGAAAAGATCAATGAATTGGGCTTATTATTAAAAAAACTATAAAAGGAACAAATTAAAAACCCTCAATTAAATACCAAATTGGAAATTCTAAAAGTAAAAGGAGAAATTAATAAAATTGAAAATAAAAAAACCATTGAGTTAATAAATAAAACTAAGAGTTGGTTCTACGAAAAAACTAACAAAATAGATAAGCCTTTAGTTAATTTGATAAGAAAAAGGAAAGAGGAAAATCAAATTGTTAGTCTCAAGAATGATAAGGGAGAACTTTCCTCCAATGAAGAGGAAATTAGAGCAATAATTAGGAGTTACTTTGCCCAACTTTATGCCAGTAAGTTTGATAATCTAAATGAAATGGAGGAATATCTACAAAAATATAGATTGCCCAGGTTAACAGAAGAGGATATAAATTATTTAAATAGCCCTATATCAGAAAAAGAAATAGAACAAGCTATTAACCAACTCCCTAAGAAAAAATCTCCAGGGCCAGATGGATTTACATGTGAATTCTACCAAACATTCAAAGAACAATTAATTCCAATACTACACAAACTATTTGAGAAAATAGAGACAGAAGGTATACTGCCAGAATCCTTCTATGAAACCGATATGGTGCTGATAGCTAAACCAGGTAGGGTGAAAACAGAGAAAGAAAACTATAGACCCATTTCCCTAATGAATATTGATGCAAAAATTTTAAATAAGATATTAGCAATGAGATTACAGAAAGTCATCCCCAGGATAGTACACTATGACCAAGTAGGATTTATA
Organism: Myrmecobius fasciatus; assembly: GCA_023553655.1. Taxonomy (NCBI): domain Eukaryota; kingdom Metazoa; phylum Chordata; class Mammalia; order Dasyuromorphia; family Myrmecobiidae; genus Myrmecobius; species Myrmecobius fasciatus. The sequence goes on from JAJPUD010015000.1 coordinate 17,562, forward strand.
CCAGGGAT
>JAJPUD010015000.1:22569-39020 GCA_023553655.1 Myrmecobius fasciatus
GAATTGTCTCAAACCAGTTCCAATTGTTCACTGAAGAAAACCATATACACCCAGAGAGAGGGATATGAAATATGGACCACAACGTACCATTTTCATGATCTCTATTGACATTTGCTTGCATTGTGTTGCTTTTCTCTGATTTTTTTTTCTTGTAGATAGAATTTTTCTTGCCTAACTTCTCAAACATTTCAACATTATTAACATGTAGTGGACTTCCTGCCATCTAGGGGAGGGGAGGGGACTGGGGGTAAAATTTGTAATGGAAAGCTTTGTAAAGATCAATGCTGGGGAACTACCCATACATATGTTATACAAATAAAAAGCTTTAATAAAAAATAAAAGAAAAAAAAAGAAAATAAGCACTGAGGTCTTTTTCCCACTATACTAGATTGGATTTGATATTGCAACAATAGAGGTGCCTTCATATTATGGTACCAACAAGATCTTGACCCAATTGGTCAGACTCTGTCCAGGTACATAGACCTTTGCTTCTTGATGGCTGGTACACATGACAAGAGACAAAAATTCCTGGATTAGGGTACCTATACTATAGGTAACTTAATGACTACTTGTCTGATATGTTATAATGGGACTCTTTTTCAGTATGGGTGGGACTAAATAATCATACAAGTCCCTCCCTTTCAACTTTTTCCAGATGTGAAATTCTGTGATTCTATGGAAAACTACCTCATATACAATGAACTACTTACTAAAAATTTAACAAGGATCAAAAAGTTGTAAATAGATTGTAAATATATTTTGGATCCAATGACAATATCACTGAATCACTGTTAGCATCAACTGTTCCTTTTCTCTATTCACATGACCATGATTCTAGTTCAGGGTCCCATCACCCCTCATCTAAACTGCATTAATAACCTACTGCTCAGTGTTCCTGCCTCTAATCTTTCCCTTCTTTTAATTCACAGCTACCAGATTGATATTTCTAAGGCACAGGACTGACCATGTCAACCGCCTGATCAAGAAACTCTAAGAGCATTCCCTATTATCTGCAAGATATGCAAGTGAAAACTCCTCTGGTTACCATTTAAAATCCTTTCCTATCTGGGTCTATCTTATCACACATTATATGGTATATTATTGCCCTATAAGAAATGATCAGCAGGCTTATTGCTGAAAATCTGGAAAGACTTACATGAACCTGTAACATTATACACAGTAACAACAAGATTATGTGATGATCCACTATGATGGATTTGAATCTTTTCAACGAGATGATTCAAAGCAATTCCAATAGAGTTAGGATGGAAAGGGCCATCCACATCTAGAAAGAGAAGTATGGAGACTAAATAAGGATCAAAGCACATTTTGCTATTGTTTGCTTGTTTTGTTTTGTTTTTCTCATTTTTTTTTCTTTTGATCAGATTTTTCTTGTGCAGCATGATGAATATGGAAATATGTTTAGAAGAATTGCACTTGTTTAACTTATATCAGATTGCTTGCTGTCTTGGAAAGAAGGCGAAGGGAGAGAGGAATACAAGATTATGAAAAGATGAATGTTGAAAACTATCTTTTCATATATTTTGAAAAATAAAATACTATTTAAATATTTTATACATTATTATACATTATACATTAGTATACATTCCACACACTCCATGTTCTAAACAAACTAACCTATTTGCTGCTTCCCAAATATGGTGAGATGACATAAAGGATTGAGAGCTAGTCATGGAATTAGGAAGACGCAGTTTAATATCTTCCTCTGATACATATTGGCTAAATGATACTGGCAAATCATGCAAATATCTTAGTGCCCAGGAAACTCTCTAAGACTATAAAATACAATGTAAATTGTTGTTCAGTAATTGTGTCTGACTCTTCCTGACTTCATTTTGGGTTTTCTTGGCAAAAATACCAGAGTAGTTGATGATTTCCTTCTCCAGATCATTTTATATATATAAGGAAACTGAGACAAACCTAATTAAGTCACTTGCAAAGGGTTGCCCAACAAGCAAGTATCTGAAACTCAAGAAGATGGGTCTTCCTGATTTCAGACCCCACTTTATGCACCATGATACATAGCTGGCTATGTGGAGGTATGTTTCTTCAATGGCAGAGAGTTTGCTTCCTGGGAATTCTCTACATCCGTGAAACTCCAAGTCTATACAACAAGATCAATATGATATTATAAATTGCAATTACCTCACAAGTTTATAAAAAACAAGTGACAAAATTTGTATACAGTGTTTTTCAAACTTAAAGACCATATGAATTATACCTATAATTATTATTATAGAAGTAGTCATAAAATACTTTATTTTTATAGGCTTTATTATTATAGACTTTAAAAGCTGTGATTTGGAATACATCATTTCCATGCAAATACAATAGATCCAATCTATAAACCATAGATTTATACTGGAGAGGTTTTGTTCTCCTTTATGCCTACATTAAAAAAAAAAAACACACATTTAGGTCTTCTCAAAGATGATTCCATTGTTGTAACACTCAAAAGTTTATTTTCCTTTTAGAATTTTGAACAATGAACATTTAGAACTAAAACATATTGTCTCTCATAGGGCTATTGTTGATAATTTTGAAAAGATGATGAATGTAAAGTGAAAGAGAAACTTCCTTTACAACATGAGCTTTTTTCTATGAATCTGATAGAACCCCAAATAAAGGGTAACTCTTTTTTCCCCTCACCTACTCTACTGTGGCAGCTGCCAATCAGACAATTAGCCTCTGAGTATTCCTTTTATCCAATTCAGGTTCTTGGATACAAAATTAATGTATTTCTTTAGTGGACTCCTCTTTTACCATTGAACTTGTCCATCAATCAATAAGATGGGAGGATCCCTAGACAGATGGACCTTGAAGTTCAAAGGAAGAGCAAAAAACAATTTATCTCCTAGAAATTGTTTCTGCTTTCCTCCTTTCTCTCTGTGGCTGCCCATGCCTGCCTCAATGGAAAGTGGCAAGTGGTACTGATTACCTCCTTGTCACTGTATTGAAGGAGGCTCTGGCTTTACCAGTTTACTGGAGGTTGGTGCTCTGTCCTTATACATTCAACTTGAATACACCTGTCCCTGTCTTCACCCCTTCAACCAACATCACATGCTGAAACATTCTCAATTGCTTTTCTCATTCTCAGTCCCAAGTCATCACTCAATAAAGAAAGGAATGACCAGAGAGTCAAGTTATCTTAAAAGCTTTTACAGAGCTTAGGACATTTAGCTCAGAAAAAACAATCTGTATTCACTGAACGGAGGAAATAAAAGAATGTGGAAGAGTTAGCTGTGAAAGCATGGGTTTTTAAGGTTTCAATAATTTGACCCCATCAACCTTAAATAGCCTTATTTTTCACTCCTCTCTAACATGCATGCTTTAATCCTCATAAGCCAGCCTATTCAATACCACAAATATGGCATGACCACTCCTACCTTTATACCTTCCCTCATTGTTCCCCTTTTCTAGAATACTTTCTTTTCTACTCATATGTGGCATTTTGTGTCACATCTTTTATTTCAAGAATGTCAATTTAGATTCAGAGTTAGAAAAGTAGATTTAAGATAATGTAGCCCAATACCATTTTTTTGACAAATGAAGAAATCAAGGCAGAGAGAGGTTAAATAACTTGTTTAAAGTCCCATAGAAAGAAAATAGCACAACTGGGATTCAAAACCAGTTCTTCTTACTCTAAACCAATACTCTTCAATTATCCCAAGTAGCCCCCAGTCTAGTTTGGGCCTTCAACTCTCTTATCTGGATTATTGCAATAGTCTCCTAACTGGTTATTCCTTGCTTGCCAATTTCTGTCTTCTCTAATCCCTCCTTCATGATTCCACAATCATCTTTTAAGTCAATAGATACATTAACTAAAACAATGATTTAACCATCACCCCATTCCCCAATTCACTCACTGGATAGGATCACTCAAAAACATTGTGACTCTCAACTGTTTAGAGGATACAAGCTACTCTGGCATTTAAAGGCAACAATCCCCGTCTAAATCCAATTTCACATTCTTTTTTATCATACAATTTTAACCAAATAGGTCTACTTGCTGTTCCTCTTATGTGACATTCTGTCTCCCACTCTGTGTGTTACAGAGACTGACTTCCATGTCTGGAACACTTTGTTCACTTACCATTGTCATTAGAATTCTAAGCTCCCTTCAAGGTTTGACTTAGATACCACTTCCTAAATAGGTTTATTTTTCTGATTTTCCTAGTTATGAGTACTCTACACTCTTACTCCCACATGCCTATTCCAAATTTACTCTGTATTTGCTCCATATATATATATACATAAAATGTATTTTATATATATATGTGAATATATGCATGTACATTTATATTGATGTATAAAATTTATCTGAATATATATCACTCAAATGAACAAAAGCTTTTTTAGAGTAGTTACTCCATTTTTGTCTTTGTACCCATAATGCCTAGGAGGAGTGCTTACAGAGCAGAGAGAGGCTGGAAAGAGAAGAAAAGATAAAAATGTTGTATCGTTCCTTAACTTATAAAGTCCTGACCACCCCTTCCCTCATTTATCTCCCTGTGTGTGTGTGGGGGGTGCATATATAAACACACTATGTTTTAGTTTAGCTCTCAAAAAGATAGTAAACTTTTCAAGAGTAGGGACCTTGACCCATACTTCTTGAGTAAGACTCAACCTAGAGCAAAGTACTTAATAGATGCTCAGCAAATACTTGTTGATGGATAAATTGAAATTCTCATTCACTAGTTCCCCAACCCCCTTCTCTGTACATTCACAGTCTCTCTGGATAGGATAAGGGCAATGAAACTTTAATTAAGGCACTCAACTGTTTGATTTTAATTACTCATTCTCTCTACCTGTTCATCTTGAGAGAGAAGTGCCCTTTTCTCCTGCAAAGATCTTCATTCTAAGACTCTGAGCCAGCTTACCTATCCCCTCACTCCTCTCATATTTTTCCTTCTAGCCCTTTGTCCCTTGGCCTTTCCCCCCACCTCTATATCCTCTCTTTCTCTTTTCCCTATTCCACCTCCCTCTCTGGCCCCACTCTCACTACCCCACCTTCTCGGCCTCCATCTTCTCTGCCCCTTCTTTCTCTCTCTTCATCTCTCCCCTTCCCTTTAAACTTCTATGCTCAAATGGTCCAAAAGGGCCCTGGGTTACAGAAAAATCATTTACTGATCACAACCAGGATAATATACATTCTCATTTCACGGTTCTTCTTGGCAAGTTGCTAGCTTCACATCACTGTCAGGAATTTAACTAAAACCAAGATGCCACTCATCTGAGAACCGAAATTCCAGAGGTGGCTCTGCTGATTAGGTTGCAGGAGAGATCCAAAAAGTCAGTGCTGTGTTAGTGTTAAGGGCAATACCATGTTTTGGCTTTCCTCAGTCTATGTTTAAAAGTCCCTTTAGAAGGGGAATAAAGAAGGGGAAAATTAATGGAAATGACAACCGGATGTTGGGGCAAACATAGTAGAGACATAGGTATTGAATGAGGAAAGCTTAAGGAATATTAAAGAAGACAGGAGGATCAGGAAAGAGGGAGGAGGAAGGGGAATGGGAATAGTCATTTATATAGTGCCAGCTGTGTGCTAGTGTTTTTTACAAGCATTATTTTATTTGAACCTCAAAACAGCCTGGCCAAGAAGGTACTATAATTGTCTTTATTTTATATTTAGGTAACCTGAGACAGAGATTAACAGACTTAATCCAAAGTCTTACCATTAGTGTCTGAAGCTGGATTTGAATTTAGGTCCTTCTGGGTCCAGAGACAGTGACCTATCCACTGAACCACTGGTTGTTTAAAGAATAAAACAATGGGATAAGAGGTATAAAGGAAGTGAGCATGAAGAAATTGGATGAGAGGGAACAATTAAAGTTCAGACCAAGTTGAGCCAGACTAGGAGAATATGGAGTTAACACATTTTAAGATGTTAAGCAGTAGAGAAGCCCATAAATACATAGGTTGTGAAAACTTCGTGGAAAAGATGAGATTTCACAGATGCTTGAATGATGGAAGAAAAACAGCAGGACAGTGTGAGAAAGAGATGTGGGCAGAGAAGAGGTCATTCCTGGCTTACTTCAGAGTCTGAAAGAAGGCACAGAAATGTAACCAGGATACCTGGAGCAAGAGGGCATTGAAAATAATTGGCTCAGAATAGAAAGCTCAAGCTTGAGCAGAATAACAATAACATACTTTGACACTGAGCATCAAGGTTTGTAAAACAATTTACATACATTACCTCTTTTGAGGCTTATAATAGCCTTTTGAGGTACTACAGTTATTATTATTATTATCCTTTTGCAGATGAGGAAACTGAAGTTTCTATTGAATAGTTATACATTTAATAAGTCCCAGAAGAAGAAATTGATTCCAAGTCTGGCATTCTAGCAATGGTACCCATTTTGGAAAGTAATAGGGGATACTAATAATGTACTTTAAGACCTTTTTTAAAATGTATTTATTGGTTGGCCAATATATATCCAGTACACCAAGTTCAGAAGAAATTAATTTAGAAACACCCTATAGCTATCCAAATATCCAAATATTTGAAAGGCAGTCATGTAGATGGGGTATTTGATTTATTCTGCTTGGTCCAGAGGACATAACTAATACCACTGAAGTGATGGAAGTTACAAGGAGGCAGATATAGGTTCTATATAATTTTTTTTTTAAGTTCCAATCAGAGCTGTTCAAAAGTGGAATGTCCTACCGAATTCAGAGGTTTATGACCTGTGATTCAAAAATGTGTGTGAGTGTGTGTGTATGTGTATAATATATGTAAATATATATAATTGTATTCCTTTATGATTCTATATGAGGCAGCTAAATGGCATAGTGGGCCTAGAGTCAGTAAAACCTGAGCTTAAATGCAACTTCAAACAATTACTAGCTGTGTGATCTGGCACTTACGTCTTGTTTACCTCAGTATTTTCATTTATAAAATTAGCTTGAGAAGGAAATGGAAAATTCCAGTACCTTTGTAAGAAAATGCCAAAAATGATCATGGAAAGTTAGACACAATTGAAATAATTGAATAACAAAGGAGTCTATGTAATTTTTTTTTAATTTAAAAACATTCTTCTGAAAAGGAGTCCATAAGCTTCACCAGGCTGACATAAACAATGTTAAGAACCTAACCGTTGTTATTGTTCCATTGTTTCACTTGGTCTGACTCTTCCTGACCCCTTTTGGGATTTTCTTGACAGAGATACCATAGTGGTTTACCATTTCCTTCTACAGTTCATTTTTCAGATGAGGAAACTGAGGTAAAGAGGTTAAGTAACCTGTTCAAGGTCACACACAGCCAGTAAATGTCTGGAGTTGAATTTGAATTCAGGAAAGTGAGACTTCCTGAGTCTAGCCCCACACTCTACCTACTAATCATCTAGCTGCCCAGGAAACCTTTTAGATTAGTCTAATTAAACAAAAAGTCTCCTCTCATTGGTGATATTTAATTAAAGATTGGTTGACCATTGATTTTTGGATTTTACAGAGGGAATCCATGAATTGGACAAAGGATTTCGGTGGATAATCTCTGACATACATTTTAACTCTAAAATTTTATGATCATTTGACTATAGGCAAAATTTGGTTAGAGGGCTCAGTGCAATGTACAATCACCTAAAAGAAAGAAAAAAACATTTTTCTGACAATGTGACAACATATTCCTAATCCAAATCAGCCAGAGCACAAGCCCTGCTGTGGAAAACAACTTCCAGCTCAGTTAGAATTGCCTCTTAGATACAGACTCACTATGAGCCAGACTGGGCACTAGATGTCTCAAAGCATTAAACAAGCCACCTGAGTAGCTTTACTGGGAAAAGAGATTATTTACTCCCAATACCAGAATAGGATTCCTCCCCAACTTTGCAAAGCATCGTAGAATTGTTTTGAGTAGTTTCTGAGTAATAAGAAAACAGCAACAACAAAACAAGAAGAGGAATTGTGAAGGAAGCATTTTAAGTCAGTCAAAATCAACCCTCTCTTCCCATAAGAACCTTACTATTGAAACTCATGCCCCCTCTTAGATGGTAATAATTTGCTCTTCATCACTTAAGGTAACAAGGAGATACAAACATTGCTCAGTACTGACTTCATGAAATACTAATAGCAAATGTAAGCATGGGCACTCATTACAGAGAACAGAACTTTAACTCTATGAGGTAGCACTCCTATTGGACCATGACTCAGAGTGTAACACAAAGAAAAGATTGAGAACCAGAGGACCTGGTTTCAGAAATCTCAGTTTAACCATTTACTTTCTGTGTGATATTGAGCAAGTCATTTAACCTCTCTCATCTCAAGTTCCTTATCTATAAACTGAGAGATTTCGGCTAAATGACTTCAGAAGCTCCTTCCAGCACTAATTTATGGTCCTACATCAATATAAGATATATAAGCTTGTATAAGTTACATAGCCTCTCTGAATCTATTTCCTCATCTACAAAATGAGAATATTTTCTATTCTCAGTTATAATGAAAACTAAATTAGATAATATAAAGTGTTGCATACCCCTTACAGCACTAGCTAAATGAAAGCCATAATTAGCAAACATACATAAAACAATCATTATGATATTGTGGACAACCATGCTTAATGAGTTCTATCCCATACTGTCCAAAGTTTAAGAGATCTAAAGTCATCTTCTGCTCATATACAGATATGATTGAAGAACACTGAAGTTCCCCTTAGCTCCAAATCACTTCCCTACCCCCATAATCATCTCCCACTAGTCCTACTATAGTCCTACTCTTACATGGTACTTGTTTTCTGCTAAAATAGTTGAGAGCTCATTAAAGAAGACTGAAATAGTGAAAAGAGTGCTTGGATTCAAATTCTGCCCTTGCTAATTATGTTTATCAATTAACCTCAATTTCCTTATATATCAATTAGTCAATCAACAAGTCTTTATTAAATGATTACCATAGACCAGGCAGTGTGCCAAATGCTGAAGATACAGAGAAAAACAAAATAATCTCTGTCCTTAAGAACAGAGAAAGACAATATTCGAGCAACTATTATGTGATACAAGCATAGATATACATATAAATAGTAAATGGAAGGCACTCTCAAAGAGAAACTAGCAGCAGTAAGGAAAGCACATGTGAAGGATTTCTTGAAGAAGATAGAATTTGAACTGAGACTTGAAAGAAAGCTAAGAAGCCAAGAGGTAGAAGTCAGACAGAAGATTTCAGAGATTAAAGATAGCCAGTAAAAATGCAGAGTTGGAATATAAAGTTCTGTGTGTGAGAAAATGAAGGTATTAAACTAGATAATTTTGAAGATCCTTTCAACTCTGAAACTATGATTCATTTATACATTAGCACAAATCAGTTTATTATGCCATTATCCATGGAACCCTGTGACAATTTAGTGAAGCCAAGAACCTCTTCTCAGAATAATTTTTTTAAAGATTTCATAATTGGAGAAAGTACCAAATATGAATTGTAGGTTAGTGAAGATAGAATCATAATTTTTTCTATTCAAATTCTATTCTGAAATATCTGCCTTGGGGGTTTATAGATCTCAATTTAAGAAAGCTAAAAATAGATTTTCATCTCTTGGTTCTCAAGAAAGTACAATTCAGATCATGACATAGAGGTCATCTATGTTCTCAATGATTATGTCAGCAGAATATTAGCTCTTGAAGCTTAAAGAATCTGAAGATGTTTCTAATGCTATCCTACAGAGGGATTCTATGTCTGAGGACAAGACTGGTTAAGTTAAAAAGTTCACTTCCAGAAGGTTCACTATGAGTGAAATTTTTAGTCACCACAACTCATGAAAAACCATTATGAAGGAAAGGAGAGATTGTGATATGTATTCACAGAGAAATACCCATACTATTCAATTACAGGGCTTTTTAAAGTATAGGAGGACTTTATTTAGTCTTCTTGAACTTGAGCTCTTTACCATTAAGGACATTTGAAAGAGAACTACAAATATAATTTTTGAGCTAAACTTAGCCCTTTACCAGTTAGTTCCAAGCAAAGAGATGGACATAGCATACAAATGAATCTTACAATAAATATATTTATTGTTATTGTTAAAATAGGTTCAGATAAAACATAGGATTCAGGATTTAAAGCTGGAATATCAGAGAATCTCTCTCTAACGTCATTTCATGAACATATTAACTATAGTAACAATCTAGACTGCTCCACCCTACAAAAACTATAACTTTTGCCTCCTTTTTTCATATTTTTCTCTGTCACTGTCCTTTTACCCCAACTCTTTATATGTCTTCCATACTTCCTAACTAACCCCCACATTCACCCTACTTATACCCATCGCTGCTATTGGTGAGCATGCTACAGACCTGTGGTCTCCAAAGGGAAAGAGATACCTTTAGGTGACTGTGGGGGAAGAGGTCTTAGATGGATTCTAATAGATGTGTAATCAATCAATAAGTTGAGAAAACAGATCCTGTCCCAATCTACTGTGGTAGCCATTCCTGGGACTTTTCTCTATATAACCCCATTTACCTTATCCACAAATGTTCTCCCATTCTGCCTCCTCAACCTATTGTGCAAATACTCAGTTGTACCCACCTGTCACTTCTCACTTCTAATCAGATTTACTACCACAGGCACCAAAACCCTCCTGTTCTCTCAAGTTCCCAACCACTTTCACTCATCCCACAGAACCAATAAGATCTGGTAAATGGGTATATCTCCCAAACTCTCACAACTTCCCCCCCTTCTCTCCATTCATGCAGGTACCACCTCAGTTCACAACTCCATCACTTCTTTCACCTAGACTATTCTAATAGCCTCTTAGGTGGTCTCATTCCCTCAAGTCTCTCTCAAACCAAGGCTGAGGAAACAAATGCAAAAGTGATACTGAGAGCTCAGATTGTACCAGGTGAAAACAATGCCTAGGGAAATGGTCACCAGGGAAGCCAGGGAGTATGAGTAGAAAAATAAAATCATTGAGGTACATCTTGAGCCAGAAGCAGTACCAATGTTGACTTAATTACTGCTCCCAGACAGTAAAAGTTGGTAGGAGATTATGTATGTGAAGGTAGATGGCAAAACACAAAATGGATAAACTGAATGGATGTGAACCATGATCTAGGGTCAACTAGATATAGTGGGCTAAGTTGATTTTACTCACTTACCAATCAGAACAACTCAGTACCAGGGTAATTACTTAATCTAGAGCAAATTCTTTAACTTCTTTGTGTCTCAGTCTCCTTATCTATAAAAAGAGAATAATAATACTAATAATTCGCTAACACAATATTGGAAAAAACTACAACTGTAAATTAGTGTTAAGTGTAGACTATTATTATATGGAAGGATTTTCCACTGTCAAAATAAAAGGCAAATTACCTTTTAAAAAATATTGACTGGGGGTGGCTAGATGGCGCAGTGGATAGAGCACTAGCCCTGAAGTCAGGAGGACCTGAGTTCAAATTTGGTCTCAGACACTTAACACTTCCTAGCTGTGTGACCCTGGGCAAGTCACTTTACCCCAATTGCCTCAGCAAAAAGCAAAAAAAAAAAATATTGACTGGGGGCAGCTAGATGGCACAGTGGATAGAGCATCAGCCCTGAAGTTAGGAAGACCTGAGTTCAAATCTGATCTCAGACATTTAACACTTCCTATCTGTGTGACCCTGGGCAAGTCACTTAACCCCAATAAACTTAGCTATATATATATATATATAGACCCAGACCAGCAGTGGATGGGGTAGATTGAAGAACAGATGTCAAACCTTCCCAGTGTACCCATTTGATTTATACCAGGTGATGGCTGTTAATGAGAAAAACAAAGAGAATTCATTTTAAATATGAAATTGGAAGAAGGAGGTCAAACAAATACCACTAGCAAATAATTGAGGCCATTAGCCTGATTTTTTTTTTATTATTATTCCAATACATTTCAGATATGCCTATGTGGAATTAATCCAAGATGGAAGAGAATGGTATCTGAGTCTTCCAAGCACAAACCTAGGAATATTTGGTAGTTTGAATAAAAGCCGAGATCTTCTACGTCAATGGGTTCGGCTGTAAACTAATGTCAATTTTCCAGCCAGCAAGGATTATACTTGTTTTAGGGGTGGGAAGATGATTACCTCAGCCATTTCAGGTCAAGAATAAATATGTCCTGATACTTTAAGTCACCCCCTCAAATTAGGAAAGTAACTGGCAACAATAAGCATCTAAGCTCTAACAACTTTAAAATACACTAAGACTTTTTAGGACAGTGAGTATATATTCTCATAATTATTTGTAAATAACAAAAAGCATTAATAAGAGTAGAAACATAAACCACCTGGCTGCCCAAGAGTCATAGGAAATAATAGAAAAAGTAGAAAAAGATGCCACCACATTGTCATAATTTACGCTTGTGATTTGTAACCTTTACACTTGAAGCCCAGTCACGAAGAAAGAATTGGTTTTTGTTTTGTTGGTTTTCCACTCTCCATACTTTTTCATGTGCTTGAATATATGCACATCAGCCCCGCAACAATCCATTAGGGCTTGCCAAATGGCCAACCTTGGCTGCCAACAAGACCACATCCTATCAACATTATATGCATTGACCTTGGAATCATCAATCCCTATTTCCAGACTCACAATTACCATAGGAGAAAATGCTATGACCCTCACAGAGTGAGCATTGTAAAATGCTTATGTGGCCTCCCAAGCAAACAAGCTTTACTATAAAAGCAACAGACGTGATATGTTTAGAAGAATTCCAAAAGGCTATCCTGTCCCCAAAATGGGTCCCCATAGTGACCCTCCCAGACTGCCTGAAATACCACTATTATTCACTCCTTTGTATTAAAGCATGGAAGATCCTTGTTAAAATGCAAATGGGAAAGCTAATGTGGTCGTTTTCCTCAAACATTTATTTAGAAAATACTCAGGACAAAATGCTACGCTCTGTGCTTGCAGGAATAGGAACAAGTATGAAATACTATTCTTGCCTTCAGGAATTTACAAATTAAAGAACAGCAAAAGATTTAAATAGTTCAATGGTACAACAGAAGAGGGAGAAGGCAATTTAATGTCAAGGAATCAGGGTATCACAACGGATATAACACAGGATTCAGAATCAGGAAGTTTGCTTTCTGGTAAGTGCTATATTGGTCAGGAGACTGGTTTGAATTCTTGCTCTGCCACTTTTCAGAATTTAAAAATGCTTTCTAGTTTGAAATCCTACAAATCTGCATATGATTTTGGATAAGTCATAATGTCTCTTACCTTTAACTTATTTGCAAAATGAAGCTGTTACACTAAACTAGGAGGAAAAAGGGGAAAAAGAGTAGATGATTTTTAAGGATGCTGCTAGTTTGAAATCTTTTATTATCAGATTTGTTTCTGGCATTCAGCAAGTTCCTGAGAAAATGGAACATTAGACAAGTAAATTTTGATGGTTTTGGGGGGAGGAGAGAAGACTCAAGGAATAATTTGAAACAAAAGTTATTACACAAGAAAACAGGCCAGGATAGACCAGTGCAGTAAGAGGATATGAACACGCAGGGCCAGTGGGAGCCCTGGCTTTGTGGGAAAAAGGATGAATGGCTTACTACTGAAAAGAAAGATGGAAATGACAAAATTTGCCAATTTCCCCAACAGGAATGGCCCTGCAACTAGAAGTTGTTTTCCCATAATGACAGATGACAATTTGTATAGCATTTTGCAGTTTACAAAGTACTTTACATATATTTTCTCATTTGATTCTCAGAATGGCATGGTGAAGAAAATGACACAGACTGTATTATTATTATAAATGGTAAAACTTAGACATTGAGATGTAAAGTACTTTGCCCAAGATCACATAGTTAGCAAACTAGACATTTGTGATTAAAATCCAGATTTTCTCTATGCTACAAATGCCTCCATCAGAATCCCATGACTGAATCATACTCAGTTTACCAAGAATTACTTTCATTAACCTTCCATAAAAAAAAAAGAAAAGAAAAGAAAAGAAAAGCCCTCAGGGATAAGAAGGCAATTAAATAAAGCATCTACTAATGTTTATTACTTAGTGTATGAGGGACATATTAAACAATAAAACATAAACCACTGTGTTTCATATTGCTAAATGAATCACAAATTCTAATGACTGTTAAGTATTTGCAGGTGTTCTCATACTTTATACTTTCTCTATGATGTTATTTATATAGTTATACCAGGGACATATCTTTCAGCCTAACACCAAGGTTAAAATGATATGTTTAATTAATTTAACTGCTATTAGTATTTGACCCTAGGGGACTGGAGATATATTTGCATAGAAACAGATTTTATTAAAGAGGCCAAAGAATATTGGGAAAAAACACACACACACACACAGATTGAGTCAAAAAAAAAAAAAAAAACCCAAACACTAGGAAATTTTTTTCAACAGTTCCCTCTTGACAGGAAGAGTCCAAGTACAGCTTGGCAATCTCTTTCTGTCACCCCTACCCAAGTAAAACCTTGCAATAACAGTATAAAGTAATACTCCAACATTACTTTCCACTCTCCTTACAAGCATTTAAGCTCACAAGGCATCAAAGCAAGCAGGTTTTACTTACCCAATAAAAGGTGTCTTAGTCAAAAGAGAACTCCTTTGTTCTATCCAGCATAACACTGATACTGTAAATTAATTAGTTTCTGATAAGACAGGATATTTTTGGAAAGACGAAGTGAAACAACTAGAATTCATTAAAAAGATCAAGAAATCCTCACCCCAGGAAAAACTCTACATGCAGGCACCTGTGCCACAGTCAGCTCTACTTCACATGTAAAGATGAATGATAACATGATTGCTTGATTATAACCCAAATGTAATATAAACACAATCACATGCACACAACAGAATCAACAAAACAGCAAGCATTTATTAAGCATCTCTTGGTCACTTATCTGTTTATTTTAAAGAGAGAAAGAAGCTTATGAGACAAGAATATTGAAAAGAAACAGTCAAAAACAAACAAACAAACAAACCACCAAACCCAAACACTAGGAAATAATTGTAAACTTTTTTTCAACAGTTCCCTCTTGACACAAAGAGTCCAAATACAGCTTGGCAATCTCTAGCTTTTTATTTCTGTCACCCCTACCCAAGTAAAACCTTGCAATAACAGTATAAAGTAATACTCCAAAATTACTTTCTATTCTCCTTACAAGCATTCAAGCTCACAAGGCATCAAAGCAAGCAGGTTTTACTTACCCAGTAAAGGGGGTCTTAGTCAGAGAGAGCCCCTTTGTTCTGTCCAGGATAATACTGATACTGTAAATTAGTTTCTGACTGCCTTTTTTTGTTTTCCAAAATTAATCAGCAATCACAGGCCAAGCAATCTTGCTAGGTATAAAGCTTTTTTATTTTTATTTTCAAAACATATGCATGAATAATTTTTCAACACTGATCCTTGCAAAACCTTGGGTTCCAAATTTTTCCCCTTTTTCACCCCACCTCCTCCACTAGATGGCAAGTAATCCAATATGTATTAAACATGTGCAATTCTTCTATACATATTTCTACAATTACCTTGCTGCACAAGAAAAATCAGATCAAAGAGAAAAATAAAGAAAGAAAACAAAATGCAAGTAAACGACAACAAAAAGAGTGAAAATGCTATGTTATGATCCACCCTCAGTTCCCACAGTCCTCTCTCTGGGTGTAGATGGCTCTCTTCATCATAAGATCATTGGAACTGGCCTCAATCATCTCAATGTTAAAAACAGCCAGGTCCATCAGAATTCATCTTCATATAATCTTCTTGTTCTTACTAGATGTTTTTGCCCCTCAAAAATTATTTTGTCCCCTGTGGCTATCAAGTTTCTCTGATTTGTCAGCATCATTTATAACATTATCTATAATCTAAGCATCACCAATACAATGTAACATAGGCCTTACCATGAGTACTCCTACTATTTTTTTCCCTAAATCAACCAATATGCTTACATTGTTAATGGATGTGAAAGAACAAGAGTTACTTCTACATATTAAAAGATCTGTATTTGAGCTGATGTAGGTACTCATGTATCACAATCCCCCTGTGCTAGAAATGTGTTAACAGAAAATATTCACCAATATAAAGAATTATAAATAGAGATGTCCAAAAATACACCCTAAAGAAGAGTGATAATACAACTACAGACAGACTGGAAAAAAAATAGTCTTTCTACAAGGACCATTGGAACAAATAAAAATAAACTTTAAAAAAAATGAAATGTAAGTCCAGGAAAAAAAAATAATAACTGGAAGCAAAATAAAGAACTTAGAACATAAAGTGGTAAACCTTAAGCAAGGAATAAGTTCCCTGAAAATTTGTATAGACCAAGTAAAAATGAATGATTTCAATTAAAAAAAAAAAACAAATTCAAAAGATTAGGGAAAATACAAGAAAATAGAAAGGGTCATTTATTAAAAAAAAAAAAAAGACCTGAAAAAAGTCACATAGAAATAATTTAAGAATTATAGGACTCTCTGAAAGTCATGATTTTTTTTAAAGCTTGAACACTCAAGA
>JAJPUD010015001.1:0-39013 GCA_023553655.1 Myrmecobius fasciatus
ATTCATTGATTTTCTCTTTCTCTATTTTATGCAAATAAGCATGTAGAAGTTTTGTTGCTGTGTATAATGTTCTCCTGGTTCTGCTGATTTCACTCACCATCAGTTCATTCAAGTCTCTCCAGGCCTCTCTAAAATCATCCTGCTGGTTGTTTCTTACAGAACAATAATATTCCATAACATTCATATACCATAATTTATTCATCCATTCTCCAACTGATGGGCATCCTTTCAATTTCCAGTTTCTTGCCACTACAAAAAGGGCTGCCACAAACATTTTGCACGCGTCTATTATTCCCTCAGAGCCAAATCTGATGAGATGGAGATTAACCCAATTCTCATTCCCCTCCCTTTTTTCCCCTCAATCATTATAGGTTTTCTTTGCCTCTACATGTGATATAATTTCCCTTATTTTACCTCCTTTTCCTCTTCTTCCAATGTTATCCCTTTTTGTATCTCTAATTTCTTTTTCAGTTTATCATATCATAATAATCATAAAATCACAATAATCATATCACAATAATCATAAAATCACAGTAATCATATCATAATCATATTGTAATAATAGATTCATAAAATCAACCCTCATTCTATAAGTATCTGTAACATAAATATAGTTCTCAATAGTTTTTTTTGTTACCTTTTTATGTTTCTCTTGTGTTCTGTGTTTGTAGATCAAATTTTTTGTTCAGTTCTGGTCTTTTCAGTAGAAATAAGTGAAATTCTCCTATATCATTGAATGATCATCTTCTTCCTTGGAAGATAATGCTCATTCTAGCTGGGTAATTTATTCTTGGCTGTAATCCAAGTTCCTTTGCCCTTCAGAATATCTGATTCCAGGCCCTTCGATCCTTCAAAGTAGAAGCTGCTAGGTCCTGTGTGATCCTAATTGTGGCTCCCCGATATTTAAATTGTTTCTTTCTGGCTTCTCTTAATATCTTTTCCTTGGTATGATAGTTCTGGAATTTAGCCACAATATTTCTGGGGGACTTAATTTTTGGGTTTCTTTCAGGAGGTGATCGGTGGATTGTTTCAATAAGTATTTTGCCTTCTGGGTCTAAAATATGAGGGCAGTTTTCTTTTATGATTTCCTGGAAGATAGTGTCTAGGTTTTTTTTTTTTTTCATCATGGCTTTCAGGAAGCTTTATAATCCTTAGATTGTCTCTCCTAGATCTGTTTTCCAGGTCAGTTGTTTTTCCTAGGAGATATTTCATGTTTTTCTCTATCTTTTCATTTTTTTTTGTTTTTGTTTGACTGATTCTTGAAGTCTTGATGAGTCATTCATTTCCAATTGTTCGATTCTAATTTTTAATGTCTTATTTTCTTCAGTTACTGTTTTTAGTTTCTTTTGCAATTGACCAATTACATTTTTTGTTCATTGCATTCTTTTTCCATTTTTTTCTATTTTATTTTGCAGTGATCTCATTTCGTTTCCCCATGTTTCTTCTAACTCTCTTTTAAGATCCTTTATGTAATCTTCAAAGAAAGCCTTGTGACATGGAGTCCAGTTTGTGTCTCTCTTTGGGGTTTTTTCTGTAATTGCTTTATCTTTAGGGGCCTCAAGATTTGTGGTCTGTTTTTCCCTCTCTCCATAAAAGTTGTCTATGGTGAGAGCTCTTTTTGGTTTTTTATTCATTTTTTTAAAGGTATGAGGTCTGTTTAAGGCAAAGGTGGGACAGCTGCTTTAATTTGCCCTGGGGTAGTTCTGTTGATTGAGTTATTTCAGGAGCTGGGCAGTTCTGCTGATTGAATTATTTCTGGTGCTGATCAGTCCTGCTGATTGATTGATCACCTTAGGGTGCTGTCTAATGGCAGCTAGGTCTGATGCTCATCAAGGGTTCAGTGGTTCACAATCTACCCCCCACAAAAGGCAGACCCTCCAAACCACCTGCCCACTATCAGGACAGATTGGCCCAAGAGGCCCGCAGAAGACTCCCAGGTGTGTGAAAAGCACAATGCTCCCACTCCTGTTTCAACTCCTGTTCAGACTCCTGCTCCAGCTCCCTGCTCCAGCTCCCTGCCCTGGTCTCCCTGTGCTGCAGTCTGGGTTCAGCAGACCACCCCCCTGCCCAATTAAGACAGACCTGTTTTGAAGTTCTTCCAGAGTATCTTCTTCTAGAATCGTGTTGTCCTCCAGATATTGTGGATTTTTTTGCTTCAAAATCAGTCTAGAGGCTTCATATGTTGTTGGTTTGAGGGAAGGTTAGAGGAGGTTACATAGACTCCTGTCTGATCTCCACCATCTTGGCTCCACCCCTGGAAGTCATGATTCACTTTATAATCAAATTCTCCTCTTCATTTTATCCAATCATCAGAAATTCCTTTCAGATGTTAATTATATTATTTGAATTTCTTTATGTGGACAGTAAGTTGCTTAATTATTAATTTAATTCTGGCATCATGAAAATTATAAATGCCATCTGATGTTTTATATGTAGCTTATATTTTTTCTTTACTCAAATGAAAAGACTTGAAAGGTCTATGTAAAATCTAATTAAGATATACTGATAAAAGACATTCGCATGATTTAAGTGGTTTTTAGTGATAGAAGGAAGCTCAGTAAAGCTCAGAAATTAAATTTTGTATTAGGTATCATAAAGCTCATAGTCTACTCTTACCCTGTCCCACTATTGTCTCTTTATATAATGAGATTCTTCATCAAATAATTTTGATTGCATTTACTCATTTCTGTAGCTTTTGAAGTTTTCTCTATGAGTATACAAAGAGGCTTAGTGTTATGAGATAGGAATTTGTAGATTAAAAAATAATAGTTTTGCAATATATATATGTATAGTTATATATCTATATATAGTTATATAATTATATATTCCTGGAGAATTTTTTTCTGTAATATTGAAACTACTTTCTCATTCAGTAGACAGTTTTGCAAGCTCCATTGACTTAAAGTCCATTAAGCTACTATTTTATCTCATATACTACCATACTAGATAGTCTATTAAACAAAAAAAAATTCTGTGGGATAATTGGGTCATTTCATAAACCACACCATTTATATCTTTAGTCAAAATTTAGTAATGAATGAACAATACTCATAAAACATTCTTCCATATCATCTCAAAAATGAGATAATAGCATAATTTCATAAAAATAGTTCATACCAGCCTAGTCATATTCATACAATTACTAAACTACTAGATGTGAGCAATGCAATAACAGACGTTATTTGTTAGCAAAGCTTTTCATAAAATATCACATTATATCTTCATTGGAGGATGAAGAGATATAGATTAGAAGATAATAAAATTAGAAGTCACAGACAAGTTGTCAAAATAGTAATAAATATTGCCTAATTCTCCCCTTTTCCACCCCCCAATAAAACCTTTCTCTAAAGAAATCTAGAAAATACATTGAGCCAAATTCTAATGAGAAAGTCCTATAAAAATTCATAGTGAGGGGCAGCTAGGTGGAACAGTGGATAGAGCACCAGTCCTGAAATCACGAGGGCCTCAGTTCAAATCTGGCCTCAGACATGTAACACTTCATAGCTGTGTGACCCTGGGCAAAGTCACTTAAACCCATTTGACTCAGCAAAATAAATAAATAAATATTCCTAGTGAGTCACTTTTCTATTCTTGATAATTATAGAGAGACATAAAGGACTTAAAGCACTGGAATGACTGTAATCTGAGTACTCCGGTGGAAAGAGAGGCTGTGTCTAAGAACAAGACAAGGTCTCGGATACTTTCTTTTTTTAAAAAAAATTACTTTATTTTAATACACATTGTTCTATGAATCATGTTGAGAGAGAAAAGTCAGAACAAAAGATAAAAATCATGGAGAGAAAAAATTTCACCAAAAAAGAGTGAGCATAGCATGTGTTGATTTACATTCAGGCTCCATAGTTCTATTTCTGGATGCAATGGCATTTTCTATCCAAAGTCTATTGGGATTTCCTTGGTGGACTCAGACACTTGCAAGAGGTTACAATATCATACAAGCTGCTGTATCACATATCAAGTAAATTCACCATCCATTATCCAGTGTCAGGTTATAGAGCCAGATGGAAACTATAGATTGTTTTCAGTTTTTCTCTTTCATTTGTCATTTAAAATATCTCTTCTATATTCAGTTTAAGTTTGTAAGGTCTTTTAAAAAAATTTTTATTACATATTTTGTTAGTTAATTCTCTTTGCATTTTCTTATTGGATTTGTTATAGGAAAATATTTTTCCTAAAGATTAATATAGCTATATCTTAGAAAATTTAGTAGAACTTTTCATCGCTATAATCTTCTTTTCCAGAATTATTATTTCCATTTGAATCTGTCTTTTGTTTGTGCACCCTAAATAATGACTCTTGATTTTTCCAGTGTTCCTCAATGAGATGCTTAATATTTCAGTGATTTTTACATTTATTCACTGTATCTCTGTGCACTGCCATGGCTAATATTAGTAAAAGGTACATGTAGTTGAGGAATGCAGATCTTTTTTTTAGTATTCTCATTTAAAAAACACAATAATTCTTTTAACTCCAGCGGTTAGGATGAAGTGGAAAGTTTTATATTTTCTCTTTTGTTTATTTTTCTTTTAAGTTTTTTCAATAATGAGTAGCAGATATTGAAGCTTCCTTCAGTTATTGTGTTAATATTATATTGCTATATTTTTCTTGTAGTTCAGGTTGATGTTTTTACTTTATGAATTTAGATCCTGACACAATTAGAGAATACATTTTTATGTTGATGTCTATTTTGTTTTTTTGTATTCCTTTTTCCATATTGTAATTTGCTTTGTCTTATGGCATGATTTCAACTATTGCAACTACTATTGTTTTTAATTCATCTGATGCACAACTGGCTTTCATTTTTATTCTTTTATATCTTGGTATTCTTGGAATTTGTTTTTATCCATATTAGTTTAATCTATTCATATTAAACTTAGTGACAGATTTACATTTTTCTCCAATTTGCTTTAATAATACTTTTTGGTGGATTAGGATTTCATTCTTTTACTTTGTAATAATTTCTTTTCTTCTTCCCCTTTCTGAAAAAAAGATTTCTTTCCTTGTTCCTTTTAATAATTCTCATCCTTTTCTCTCTATTATAATTTCTTATCCATCAATTCAGGGTCACTATATTTATTTCTTTGTTATTCTCCATATTTCTCATGGAATTAAAACTTCTAAGTTTTGAGTTCATTTTTTCTAAAGAGTTTCTATGTTTTTACCTGAAATATGTTCCCTATTCCTTCCAATTCTGCCTTACTCTTAGAAGCATCAATTCTTTTTTTTGTCAACCATCCAATAAATATTTATTAAGCACCTATTATGTGCCAACCACTGTACTAAGTACTGAAGATAAGATAAAAAGAGGTTAAAATATTCCCTTCCCTTAAGAATCTTATACTCTAGAATATAGTATGTGTATATATATATGTATATATATATTTACATGTATATATATATATACATACACACACACACACACACACACACACACACACACACACACACACATAAAGCTATTCCACTCTGTTTCCAGGCTGTGAAGGTCACTTTTCACGGTCTTCCTTTCCTGCTCCAGATATCTTAGAGATGAACAGAAATTATCCAACTGATGTCAATCCTTTTGTTTTCAAGCCTGTTGAACACTCTTCCCCTCAAAAACAGATTGTTTTCTTTTCTTAATTTTTTTCTGTTGTTTCATTTTTGACTATACACTTTTATAACACAACATGTTATCACTCCAGGAAAAATAAACTATATTCCCACCTCTTTCACATAGGGTGAGGGAGGGCAGAACTGCATTTTTTTTCTTGTTACCACAAAAATGATGGGATGAAGACAGGAAGAGGGTCTGCTTGGGGGAACCAGAAAAGGCTTTTGAAGACTAGACTTTAAAACTTCAATATAAATGTATTGAAGATCTGTTACAACCAGAACAATGTGATAGATATTAGGAGATACTGTTATATTAGGAGATATATTAGGAGATAATTATAGATATTAGGAGAAATCTAAAGATCATCTAAGGTACAATCATTATACATACATACATACATACATACATATATATATATATATATATATATATATTTCTTTTTTTAAGTTTTCTTGTTTAATCACTTAAAATATTTTCTCTTCTTTGTGTGTCTCTTTAATGGGAGATAACTTCCTCCATTCTATCTCTCTTTTCCTCCTTTTTCCAGTGCAAGCCCATTTCTCATCTTGAGTGTTTTTAAGACAATTTCAAAATAATAAAGTTAAATTCATGCCCTCTTACTATGTAGATTCCTAACTATTCCAATAATATCAATCTTAGCAGTTACGTGTTTCACTTTTCCATATGCAAATACACATATAATCTAAATTCATTGAATCAATTTAAAAATATTTTTATTGGAAAAAAAAGCATTTTGATAACATAATACAATAAAGATACATGAATACATAATACAATAAAAATACCTGAAACTTTAAATTTACCATGCAGAGTCTGTTCCATTCAGATATACAACAAAATCATGTAAATTTATTTTTCTATTCTCCCCCACCCACATTAGAGATGACTCTCATTAGACACAAACAGTTATATACCCTTTCATTTTTTTCCATAAGTTTTTTCCTACCATTTCTTTTTTTCCCTGAAACTCTTTCAGTAATTCTTTCTGTTCTTGCATCCAATTTGCAACTTTTGAGATTTTGCTTGCAGTTGTTAGTAAACATTTTTATCTCTTTTTCTTATTTTCTGGTATTCCTAGGCCCCAGAGTACCTTTTTATAATCAAGTTTTTTTTAGTGTTTGTTCAGTTTTTACAATATTTCTTCATTTTGAACTTTATGTTAACATTGGATTCTCTTTCAGGTAGGGTGGTGATAGTAGAGGTGCTGTTTCAAATGTCAGACTTTTTTATACTGTTCTTTCATATATAGTTCTTGGAGTATGCAAATTTTTAGTGTTTCTGAGTTGGTGTTAACCTGGGAGAATAGTAGTCTCTGATCTCATGATCTGAACTCTTCTATTTTTTCTTTTTAAGAAATTTACTTGTTATATATGAAGTGATGAGGTGATCAGAGTATTCCAGGGGGAATGTAAATGGAAAAAAATTAAAAATCACATCAAAAATAAATTTTTGAAAAAAACATTCTCATCACCTATATGTTTAGTAGTGTAGTAGAGAAATATTTTACAAAAAAATTAATTCAAATAAAAATAATATGTAATTAGCACATGTAAGCTAGATAATTGAAAATACAAGATGGTATGGTGAGGGAAGGGATCTATGTTGCCTAGAGAAATTAATAGTATAGGAAAAAGAAGAGACTTGATTTGGTTCATAAAAATAATTGCTATTTCAAGAGACTGAAATGGGAAAGGAAGAGGTATTCCATATATAGGAAAAAATGAGAGCAAAGTTACAGAGTTGTGACAGAATGAAACTTGTCTGTATGACAGTACATAGTTGAATTTATTTACAATAGGACATATGTGAAAATGAAGTAATATATCAGCCTGGAAATAAAGAATAATACCATTTAGTTGGTAATTGAATATTAGACAAAGTTGCTTAAGCTTTATCTAGGAGTTTATTGAGAATCATTGAAGCTTTTATTGTGAATAGCATAATAAGATCTGAGCACAAAGAATAATTTGAGCATAGTGTGATTTATAAATACATCTATATAGATATTTATGTGTATGCTTATGTGTACACATTTATGTGTGTACACATATGTTTATATGTACATATGCATGTGTGATATGTATAAACATGCTTAAAGACAGAGAAAGAGACAAAGAATTGTTAAGGAATTCATGCAATATTCCAAGATAGTTGTAATTATAGTCTGTGTAGTGATGGTACTATTAAATTGAGAGGAAATAATAAATGGGAGAGATTATGGAAGTCGGAAGGAAAATGTGGTACAAAAAATCAATAACACAAAGCTTTCAGAAATGGGTATCTGAGTGAGTGATGGTGTTTCTGATATAAAAATGAAAACTGAAGACAGAACAGGTTTAGGGGCAATCAAGAGTAAATTTGGTTTTGGACATTTTGAGGTTAAGATGCTTATATGATATCAGTACAGTAGCACTCTATAAGCAATTCAATTGAGATATGGATCTTACATGGAAAAGCAAAGACAGGGCTGGTAATATAGATTTGAAATCCATCTACATAGCACTGATAATTGGAACCATGTGAGTGAAGAAAATAGTAAAAGGAGAGAATATATATATGTATGTATATATATATATATATATATGTGTGTGTGTGTGTGTGTGTATAAACAGAGAGACAGAGAGACAGAGAGAATAAAACTTCAGAGACCAAAATGAAGAATGCAAGCTGCAAAGCAACTAAAAGTATCAGAAAGTAATCAGCAGAAGCAAACAGAGAAGAAGTAGTTAGAAAATAACTTTAAAACATCTACAGCAAAACTTTAAAGAACAATACAGATTAAGTGCAAGCCCAACAAGAATTCCCAGGAGAGCTAAAAAAAAGAACTAAATAAAGAAATTTTAAAAAAAGAAAATAATAATTTTTAAATAACCAAATAATAGGTAGAAGCAAAAAAGAAAGAAATGTGAAAAGATGAGTTAAGCAAGAAAGCATACAAAGTGATTTAATGCTTTGGTAATGGAAGCAAAACATTATCAAAACGTTATTGAAGAAAAAATTACCGATAATAATCAGCTAATGATTGAGATTTGAATAAATTAAAAAAAAAACAAAGTTAAAAGACTTAAAAGAATCAAAAATTTGAATTTTCTCACATGGAAATAAGCAAATAAACTAGTGACCTGGAAAACAGATAGAGGAGAGAGAATTTAAGAATCATTGATCTATCTGAAAACCATAAAGAAAAAATGAGAACCTCAACATCACATTTTAAGAAATTATAAAGGATATCTCCCTAGATATCTTAAAGTAGTAGGTGAAAATAGAGTACTCACAGTTATTACTTCTGAAAGAAGTCAAAATAAAAACTGCAGGAACATGTTAGCCAAAATAATAAACTCTCAGAATGAGGGAAAAAATGAAATAGATTTTTAAAAAGGATTCAAATATAAAGATTCGAAAGTCAGAATCATGCAAGATATAGCAACCAGCAATGTAAAGAAAAAGAGGGCTTAGAAAATGATGCTCTGGAACAAAAAAAAAAGCTAGGAAGAATAATTTATGCAGCAAAATTGAATCAATTACTGTTTGGGGAAAAGTGGCAGTATTTAACAAAATAGAGGACTTCCAGGCATTCCTAATGAAAAGACAAAAGATGAATAGAAATTTTACTTTCAAACACTGTACCTCAGAAAAGCATAAAAACTGAATATAAGTTTGAAATTATAAAGAACTCAAGAAGAATAAACTATTAACATTATTTTATGGTGAGCTGATACAAGTAATCCCTCAGAACTGTATCATCACTAGGGGTCTTGAAAGAAGTCTAATTAGAATACATGGATAAATTAACTTATTTGGCAGTGCGCTTTCCAAGAATATATACATAAATGATGAGGCTGGTGCATGCATTGCTGAAGTTAGCTCATTGTTTGGCAGGTTATGAAGGAAAATGTGAAAGAGACAAGCTACTAGACTGCCTACCAACTGAAATTCTACATAGATTTTATGCTGATTTATTGTTGTATGCCCATGAAACCTGATTAGTTAGTGCCATGTGATGAAAACAAATTGCTTCCTTGTGAAACATCTTAAGAAGATTCTGAAGATCACCTAGAAAGACGAAGTATGGAATACTGAATGCCTTTCTTGAGCTAAAGTGACAACCATTCAAACTCAACTGTATATAATAGTTAGATGGTATAGTGGATAGATCACCAGCCCTGAAATTAGGAGGACTTGAGTTCAATTCAGCCTCAGATGCTTAATATTTTCTACCTTGTGACCCTAGGCAAGTCACTTAACTCCAATTGCCTCAGCAAAAACAACAACCACCACAAATCCTATGATTGATGCAGAAATTTGCTTTCATTGTCTATACATACTATATATGTATAATCATTTTTTAAAAAAAAAAATTTCCTACCATCTCAATAGGTAAGGGGAAAGATGGAGAGAATTTGCAACTAAAATAAAATAAACTTTTAAAAAAAAGGAACAGGGAAATGTGGAAATTTGACAATTATCCCCTGATGTATTGGGGGTTTTGTATCAGTGAATTGTTATATTTACTTAGGTCTACAGAAATACATAGTATAAGGGGTGGATGGTAATTTAGGGTTTATCTTCTAGTACACCTTTATTTTTGGCCAAAGGTGAAATTGAAGGTTAGAAATATCAAATAATTTGCCAAAAGTTATAGAAGATGGGTCTACTATAACACTATATTATATCTAACGCTATATTATAAAGCAGCGGTCATGAAAACCATTTGGTACTGGCCAAGAAATAGAGCAGTCGATCAGTGGAATAGGATAGGATCAGATTCTTAAATAACTATAGCAATCTAGTGTTTGATAAATCCAGAGAACCCAGCTTTTGGGATAAGAATTCACTATTTGACAAAAACTGCTGGGGAAATTAGAAACTAGTATGGAAGAAAATAGCACTTGACCCACACCTAACACTACATACCAAGATAAGATTTAAAGGAGTTCATGATTTAGACATAAAAAGTGATATTATAAGCTAATTAGAAGAACATAGAATAGTTTATTTTTCAGACTTGTGGAGAAGGATGCTATATTTTTGTCTAAGGAAGAACTGGAACTCTTAATTGAACACCAGATAGATAATTTTTTTTCCGAGGCAATTGGGGTTAAATGACAGGGTCACATAGCTATGAAGTGTTAAGTGTCTTGAGATCAGATTTGAACTTAGGTTTTCCTGATTTCTGGGCTGGTCCTCTATCCACTGTGCCACCTAGCGGCCCCAATAATTTTGATAATATTGTTAAAAAGTTTTTGTACAAACAAAACTAATGCAGACAAGATTAGGAAAGAAGCAATAAATTGGGAAATTCTCTTTACATTTAAGGGTTCTGATAAAGGCCTCATTTCTAAAAAAAATGTATAGAAAATTGACTCCATATGAGAATTGGAGAATTGAAATGGAGAATTCAAGCCACTCTCTAATCGAAAAATGGTCAAAACATATGAACAGACAATTTTCAGATGATGAAATTAAAACTGTTTTTAATCATATGAAAAGGTGCTCCAAATCGCTATTGATCAGAGAAATGAAAATTAAGACAACTCTGAGATACCACTACACACCTGTCAGATTGGCTAAGATGACAGGAAAAGATAATAAATGTTGGAGGAGATGTGGGAAAACAAGGACACTGATACATTGTTGGTGGAAATGTGAATGGATCCAGCCATTCTGCATAGCAATTTGGAGCTATGCTCAAAAAGTTATCAAACTGTGCACACCCTTTGACCCAGCAGTGGTTCTATTGGGCTTATATCCCAAAGAGATCTTAAAGGAAGGAAAGAGACCTACATGTGCAAAAAATGTTTGTGGCAGCCCTCTTTGTAGTTTCTAGAAACTGGAAAATGAATGTGTGCCCATCAATTGGAGAATGGCTAAATAAACTATGGTATATGAATGTCATGGAATATCATTGTTCTGTAAGAAACAACCAGCAAGAGAAAAAGGTTGAGATCTCCTACTGGTATAGTTTTGCTGTCTAATTTTTCTTGGAAATCTCTTAAATTCTCCTCTAGGAATTTGGATGTTATATCACTTGGTGCATATATATTAGTATTGATATTGCTTCATTATCTATGGCACTCTTTATCTATGGTACTCTTTAACAAGATGTAGTTTTCTTCCTTATGTCTTTTAATTAGATCTATTTATGCATTTGCTTGATCTGAGATTGGGATTGTTACCCCTGCTTTTGATACTTCAACTGAAGCATGACAGATTTTGCTCCATACTTTTTAGCTTTACTTTGTATGTATCACTCTTCTTTATATGTTTTTCTTGTAACCAACATATTGTAGGATTCTGGCTTTTAATCCAGGCTGCTATGTGCTTTCATTTTCTGGGAACATTCATCCCATTTACATTGACAATTAAAATTACTAACATTGTATTTCCTGCAATCTTATTTTTACCAAGTTATACATTTTTCTTTCCTTTCCCAATTTCCTTTCTCCCCAATATTTTTGCTTCTACCACCTCACTCAAACAGTTCTTCTCTTTTACTCCACTTCCCCCTTTCTTATATGTTTCCCTTTTTACTACTGTTTTCACTTCTATTAGCCTCCCCATTTCTTTTCCCCTTTCTCCTCTTACTTCACTATAGGGTGAGGCAAGTTTCTCTGCGAAGCAAAATATGCCTGATATACTAATTTTGAGCCAAACCTCATGAGATTCACATAATGCTAACACCCCTCAATTGTAATAGGTCTTTTTTGCCTTTTCATGATATGTAATTTACCTCATTTTAACCCCACTTTCCCCTTCTTCCAGTAGAATCTCCTTTCCCCCTTTAATTTCTTTTATATATCATCACAATAAAATCAAATTGTACCTGCATTCTCTAAGTATTCCCATAACAGAGATATAGATCTCAAGAGTTAAACATATCATTTTCATACATAGGGATGTAAGCTTTTTAACTTTTAAAAGGAAGTTATTTTTTTCTTTCCTATTTACCTTTTTATACTTCTCTTGACTTCTGTATTTGAAAATCATCTTTTCTGTTTAGCTTTGTTCTTTTCATAAGAAATAAATGAAATTCATCTGTGAAATAAATGAAATTCTTCTGTTTCACTGAATGTTCATCTTCCCCCTGAACAATATTCCTTAATTTTGATGGGATAGTTGATTCTTGGCTACAATTCAAGTCCCTTTGCCTTTCAGAATATCATATTCCAAGCCCTTCAGACCTTTAAAGTGGAAGCTACTAGGTCCTGAGAAATCCTGATTGTGGCTCCTCAATATTCGAATTGTTTCTTTCTGGTTGCTTGCAATATTTGTTCCTTGATATGATAATTCTTAAAGTTAGTTATCACGTTCGTTTTCGAGTTATGGGGTTTTCGTTGTGGGGTCTCTTTCAGGAAATGATCAGTGAATTCTTTCAGTGGCTATCTTACCCTCTGGCTCTCAAACATCAGGACAGTTTTCTTTGATGATTTCCTGAAAGATGATGTCTAGGCTCTTTTTTTCATCATAGTTTTCACGTAGTCCAATGATTCTTACAGTGTATCTTCTGGATCTATTTTCCAGTTCATTTGTTTTTCCAAACAAATCTATTTTTAAGGAGTTGTTTTCTTCAGTCAATTTTTGAACTCCCTTTTTCAAACTGCTGACTTTTCTGCCATAATTCTCTTACATAACTCTCTTTCCTTTTCCCAATTTTTCTTCTGTCTTTCTTACATGATTTTTAAGCATCTTTTTGAGTTCTTCCAAAAGAACCTTTTCATCTGAAGCTCAATTCTCATTTTCCATTGATCTTATTTTCCTTGTCACTGCAATAGCTTTCTTGGTTAAAGTACTTTTGGGGTTTTTGTTTTGCTTATTTTTTTAAAATTTGAGTTCTGTGCCTAGGGCATAGGTGATACTCTCTGCCTTTGCAGGCAGACAGGGACATCATCCCTGGATTTCTGTACTGCAGCAGAATGTGCTGGTAGCTTTTCCTCTGCAGTATTGCCCTAGCGTAGATAAACCTGTTGTACAAGGGTTAAGCGGGTAACTATTTGCATTCTATGCTGTGACTAGATACCTCACAGCTGCCCTGCTGAGCCAAGAGCCACTAGCATGTTAAGCCAAAACTGAGGGAATTCCTTTTATTGCCAATTTATACTGCGGCCATAAGCCTATAGCTAGATTACTCACACACTGATAGTTTTATTTACAATTTAACTAATCTTTTTCATTTTCAGAATCTCTGATAAGATATTAAATTTGGGATTTTTAAAAATTTGCTTTTCCAGATTTTTAAATTGTATGCCCAATTCATTGATATTTTTTTGCTTATTTTACTCATATAAACCTTTGAAACATCTAAAAGTTCCCCTAAGAATTGTGTTGGTGGGGCAGCTAGGTGGCTCAGGGGCAGCTAGGTGGCTCAGTGGATAGAGCACCAGCCCTGAAGTCAGGAGGACCTGGGTTCAAATCTGGTCTCAGACACTTAACATTCCCTAGCTGTGTGACCCTGGGCAAGTCACTTAACCTCAATTGCCTCAGCAAAAAGAAAAAAAAAAAGAATTGTGTTGGCTATATTCCATATGTTTTGTTATATTGTATCATTATTGTCATTGACTTTAATGAAATTATAGATTATTTCTATTATTTATTGTTTGATCCATTCATTCTTTGGGATTAGATTATTTAGTTTCTAAATAGTTTTTTAGTCTGCCTTTCCAAAACTCTATATTATATGTAATTTTATAGTGTCATGATCTGTAAGGGAATGATTAATGTTTTTTGCTTCATTTTCCATTTGATAGTGAGATAGTAATATTCTCATACATGGTCAATTTTGTGTAGATGTCATCTATCACTGATAAAAAATATATTATTTTGCACATATTTAGTCTATATTGGATTGCTTCCTGTCTATGGAAGAGGGTGCAAAGGGGAGAGAGAAAAAGTTGAAACATAAGGTTTTGCAAAGGGGAATGTTGAAAACTATGTGCAAGCATTTGCACATAGTCATATTTAAAGTCATATTTTTTTTAAAAAAAGAAAATAATGTATTCTTTTCTATCCCTATTCACTTTTATGTAAAGAACTTTCATATATAACTTTTCTAAAATTCTATTCACCTCCTTAATATCTTTCTGACAGAGGAAAATTGAGGTCCTTCAATCATATAATTTCTTTCTATAACTTATTTAATTTCTCCTCTAAGAATATGGGTGCTATACCACTTGGTCCTTGAATGTTTAATATTGATTTTTACTATTGTCTATGGTATTTTTTTAGCAAGATGTGGTTCCCTTCTGTAATTAAATCTATTTTTGCTTTTGGTTTTTCAGAGATCAGGTTTGCTATCTCTGCTTATTTTAATTGTAGTAAGTTTATTTATTTATTATGAATCATGTTGGGAGAAAAAAATCAGAGCAAAAGGGAAAAACCAGGGGAGTTTTTAAGTGATATATAAGAAAGAAGTGAACGAAGTCTATATTAACTAACATTCAATCTCCTTAGATCTTTTTCTGGATGCAGAAGGTTTTTTTTTTTCTGTCCAAAGTCTACTGAGATTGTTTTGGGTTACTGAACTGCTAAGAACCAAACCTTTTGTAGTTGATCATTGCATATTTTTGATGCTGTTGTGTACAAGGAATTCCTTGTTCTGCTTATTTCACTCAGCATCAATTCATGTAAATCTTTTCAGGCCTTTCTATAATCAGCTTATTCATCATTTTTATAGTACAATAATATTCCATTACCTTCATGTGCCACAGATTGTTCAATCATTCCCCAGTTGATGGTCATCCATGCCTTTTCCAATTTTTTAATAACACAAAAAGAAGCACTATAAACAATTTTGCACGTGGGTCCTTTTCACTTTTTTATGATTTCCTTGGGATGCAGACCCAGTAATGGCACTGCTGGGTCGAAGGGTAGGCACAATTTTATAGCCTTTTGGGCATAGGTCCAGATTGCTCCCCAGTATAGTTAGATCATTTCACAACTCCACCAACAATGCATCAATGTAGAAGTTAACCCATATTCCTTTCAACATTTATCATTGTCTTTTCTTTTATCTTACCCAGTCTGAGAGTTGTTCCTGCTTTTTATAAAACTGCAATTAAAACATAATATGTTCTGATTCAGCCTTCTCCATTTATTCTGTGTATATTTCATTGTTTCAAATTTGTTTCTTCAAAAGACTGCATTGTAGGATTGTGGCTTTTAATCTGCTCTGTTATCTGCTTCTGTTTTATGGCAGAATTCCTCCCATAAATCTTCACAGTTGATTACTATCTTTATTTCCCTCTATTTTACTCCTATTTTCCTCATTTATACTGTTTTTCTTTCCTTTCATTCTGTCAGTCTTCCCCAGGTTTTTTATTTCTGACCACTAACTCCCTCAGCATGCCCTCCTGTACATCAGCACTCCTTTATTTTCTTTCTGTTTCTCCCTCCTTCTTCTACTCCTCTTCTATTCAATTTCTCTCTTTTTTTCCACTTTTTTCTCCTAATTCCCTATAGGGGAAGATACATTTTTATATCTCATTGAGTGTATGTTATTTCCTCTTTAAGTCAAATTCAATGAGAATATTTACCCAACTGTAATAGGTCTTTTCAGTCTCTTCAAGCTATGTAATTTTCCTTATTTTTCCTCTTCTTCCATTACAATCATTTTTTTTCATATCATTTTATCAAAGCCAAATTTTACCCATATCTTCTGCATATACCCCTTCTAACTGCCCTAATAAAGATACAGTTTTCTAGATTTTCAAGTATCATTTACCCATGCAGTGATATAAATAAGTTAACTACATTGGATTAACTTTTTTTTATTTGAATTTTTATGTTTTTCTTGGATAATGTATTTGAAGATTGAATTTTCTGTTCAGCTCTGGTCTTTTTATCAAAAATGATAAAATATCCTTTATTTCATTGAATGCTAATCTTTTCCTTTGAAAGATTATGCTTAATTTTGTTGATTGTTGATTGTAATTCAGACTCCTTTACTTTTTGGAAAAGTATATTCCATGCTGTCATCCTTTAACGTAGAAGCTGTTAAGTCCTGTGTAATTCTGAAAATTTGAATTCTTTCTGACCACTTGAAATATTTTCTTCTTGATCTGTTAATTCTGGAAATTGTCTACATTATTCCTTGGAGTTTGTATTTTGGCATCTCTTTCAGGAGATGTTTGGTGGATTCTTTCAATGACTATTTTATCTTCTGGTTGTAGGTTATCAGGGTAATTTTCCTTGATAATTTCTTTTTTTTCTTTTTCTTTTTCTTTTTTTTTTTTGATCATGGCTTTTAGTGTTTTCATCACGACTTTCTTTGAATAATTTACATATTTTATTCTCTTTGAATTCTTTTACATTTTACATTGTTGACTATCTCTTTCTCATTGATACCTTTCTTTATCTGGGATTTCATAGCAATCCTCTCTCCTCATTCTTCTTTATTTCTGAATGCTGCTTGTAAATATCTTTGCTTATTTATCTTCCATCATGCCTACAAATTATAGACTTAATGATATATTTTTATGAAGATGTCTTTTTATACTCTTATTTTTGGTCATCTCATAAATTCCAAGTAGTTTAGTTATCATTTCTCTATTGATAATTTTGAGATATACATATCTAGTTCTAGTTTCTCTTGAACTCTCCAGTCCCACACTACTAACTGCATTATTGGTTATTTCAAACTGATTATTCTATAAACATTTTAAATTCATTATGGCCAAGACAGTATTCACTGTCTTCTCTTTTCTGTTATGGCTGAGGGTAACACTTTCTTTCTAATCCCACATGTTTAGAACCTTAGCATCATCTTCAATTCTTGATTTTCAATCATTCAAACATATTTACTAATTATAAGATACTGTCATTTTATTTTGATATTATTTTTTTTGTAGAGTTTCCTCTTTATACTCATAGCCATCACTCTATTTTAGGCCATCATTACTTCTCACCTATGTAAATAAAATATCCTACTATTGATTTTTTTACATGTAAATCCCTCCTCATTTCAAAATGTCCTCTAAAAAGCTGATGCAGTCATTTGACTAAAGTCAAGGACTAGCCAAATAGCCTCTGTAATTTGAATAAATTCTAGGTTAACAAAATCCCATTGCCTCAAAGATCTTACATATACTCCTATATTTGACATTCAAAGTTATTCATAACCTGGTCTAATCATATTCCTCCACTTTTCCTGCAGTTTAATTTTTGTCTCACTTTTTACAATTTACCCTAATTGGTTTACTTGCCATTTCATACACACAACACTTCTCTTGTCTCTATGCTAATAGATTTTTAAAATTGATTCTTAAACTCAAAGATGGGAGGGAGGTAACAATAATGGCTTCAGGCTTTTGGACAAAATTTATTTAAATATGCCTAACAATATTTTAATTAACCTATAGGCTAATGAGGAATTCACAATATATTTATCTTTTGGTTAAATGTTTGAATAACAGAACACATTGAGAACTTTGATCTATCTTTTTTCAACAGCTTTTCCCAAAGCCAGGAATTCACTCCCTCCTGACTTCTGCATCTTTAATTCCCTGGTTCTCTTCAATATTCAGCTCAAGGGTAATCCTAGTTTCCTTTGTCATTCATCTTATGTGCCTCCTCCTTTACAAGAACTATTAGAACAATCTCATTTTTGGTGCATGCCAATTATTTTGTTTATATGTATCTCTATGTATAATCTCTCCCATGACTCAAAAAATATAATCTCTCTGTTGGCAACTACTGTTTTGTGTAGCTTATTAATAAATATTTGTTAGATAAATAATTAGATGTTTTCCAAAGCACTGGTATCATTAATCTAATTGGGAAAGAAGCAAACACCAAAAGGAACTTGTCATTTCCTGAGTTCATTAGGTTTTCCAAAGTTAAATTTTGATGTTTAAATTTTACCTAAATACAATGATGTTTTCCTTCAGGATGGAAAATCAAGTACTGAATGTGAATGAATGGAAATAGCTGCATTTTATAAGAGTTTTGACCAGAAAAAAATAGAAAATAAAACGATAACTTCAGTAGACATTCCTAGTCTCAAAACTCTCATCCTGGTCAAAAACAACCAAAAGATTATTTCAGGATTTTCAGTATCTAAAGAGACTTATAGAAAGAGGGATTTCTTAATTATTCGAGAAAATGTGTTGTTTGTATTTTAAGTAGTCTACTAATTTGAAGATTTTGAAAATAAAAAGTGGCAGAGAAATCACATGTTTCCATTTTGGCTGTAAGGTTCCTAGTCAATTTCCTTTCTCTTGTTTATTCAAGATGTCTTGTGAAACATTAAAATGAAATGATCTTGCAAACTCTAATGTACTTGAAAATATGAATATTCAGAATAGATATCCATATGTGCATTTCCATAATGATTGTCATGTTGGCATTTAAACAAAAGTAAAACTTCCTTGTACATCTCCTAAAAACCATGATTTGCCAAATTATTCATGAATTTAAGCAAAGGCCACATATCTAGGACTTAAAACAAATGTACTTAATTTAATGGAAACCAGGCAGTGGAATTCCAAGTAATTTGATATGTTTAATTCTTTTCTTTCTACTGGGAGTTTGCAGAAAAATATTTAATGTGCATGCAAAAGAGATACTTCCTTAGTGCTGTGGGGAAAAGTGAAAAACTATTTTAAAACACTTAAAAAGAAAGGTATAATGTAATACAAAGGTGCATAGTATATTAAGTTTTAATTGAAAATGAAATTTTATTGATTAATGTGAGACCTTTGCAAAAAAAATCATTGTGAAGAATTATCAGGGATATTGAGATTCCATATGCTTGGTTTGAAACACTAAAACATAAGCTGAGCAAGAATTAAATTGAGAAAATAAATGCAGACAAAATTATAATTAGTGTGGGGCAACAGGCATTTCACCCAGGCATTATATCCAGGGTAGATATGTCCTCAGATGTGATTCTTCCCTCCTTCAGCCCAGAGACTTAATGAGTCATACATATGTGATGGGTGTGAAACTATTATTAACCAAAACTGGGTTTGTCATATCTGGAGACCTGTCATTATGGTATTCCTTTCCCAAAGTTCACCTTTCAGAAACATATATGCTAAATTCTCTAGATAATCCATTGCTTTCTTTTTAAATGATTAATTAATTACTTCCCTTAAACCTAGTTATGGTTCTGATACTGGAAATTTTACTGAGGGCATCTCTTAGCTATAAATTGAGTAATAAGAGAGTGGTTACCATAAATTGGTATCATCATCAATGTAGTGAAAAGATATACAGGATTCTTAATATACCTGAACTGTAGTAGGGGATGGAAAAGCTCTTCCTCCAAGGAAAATAACTTCTGAATTGTATTCTTCAATAGAAAATTATCTTTTAGCAGCTATTGATGCATGAAAACATTTCTATGCACAATGAGCAATGAAGAATGCAGAATGAAATTATATAGAATAGTTGTATATTCCATACAGTTGCAATTTTTCATCTTCCATAAGAGTAAAACAAAACAGCATAGTCTAATTGGTTTTCCCTATCTGTAATACCAATAGAGCAATTCTGTAAAATGAATGGAAGACTTATATTTAGGGCACCTTGTAATCATGCTTAAGAAATACAAATATCTCCAGGAAAATGTCACCGATATTTATGCCAGCTTTCATTTCCCTTTTTTTGGATGCATAAGCAATTTCTCCCTCATACTGGGTCAGTAAGCATTGACATACTTCTTCAAGATATACTGTAACTGTATTACTGGTACATTTACACAATTACTCTTAAATGTCTCAGTGGTGGTTGCTCTTCTAATGAACTGGTATAAAAATCATTAAAAAGTCATTGTGTGCAGGTTTTACAGATAAGTCTCTGCTCTGGTACAAGGCAATCCTGACATGCTGCAATATTTTTAAGGCAGGTCTTTACTCCTCCCTTTCTGCTTAATGAACCATAGGTTTATAATTGGGGACATTGGGATGCTAAGTTACAGAAAATCAGGAGAAATTTTTTTTTTCTTTCATGTTCTGCTTTTCTCTATGTACTTGTATAATACTACTACGGTTCACATTGCTAATGTAGATTTTCTCAAATTTCAAGATGTTTTGGAGTACATATTCTGATGATGTTTTGTATGGTTCTGGCTATATTAAATTTACATATAGATACTGTTCACATGAACAAAAAATACAGACAATGAAGCCAAAATATAGTTTGGCCTCAGTTATTTAGATATATCAAGTTTAATGGGATTTATTTTGTGAGAAAGGCAAAAAAATATTCTGAATGTATCTGGAATCTCATTAATGCATTTACCTCAAGAACTTATTCATCTACTTAATAGCTATTTATTAAGTGTTTACTATGCAAGGCACTAGGTTATGTTACATATATATATATACATATATATGTACATATATATGTATATATATATATATACATATGCATACAAAGACAAAAGTGAAAAAATACCTTGTCTTCAAGAAGCTTAAATTCTAAGCAACAAAGCATTAAGGATAAAAGAACTGGAATAACATATGAATAGACAAATGAATAGAAATCTTATGTAAAAATATTTGTAACATCTTTTGTTGTAATAAAGATTGGTAAACTAAGAGGAGTTCATCAATTTGGAGATGCATATATAATGATATATGAGGATATATTGTGAGAGAAACCCTGGAAGACTTGTATATACTGTTTCAGAGTGAATTTTGTATCACCAAAGCAATTTATGCAATATTATACTGCAAAAAACACACCACTTCAACTTAGCAAATTTGAACTACACAATAGAAAATTTCAATTCCAGAAAAGTCACAATCACATATGCTACCCATCTTCTGAAAGAGAGGTGATGAGTTTAAAGATATAGATTGAGAGACCAGCACTGTCAGTTTGGGAATTTTGTTTACTTGACTAAGTATCTTTGTTATAAGACTTTTGTTTTTCTTTCCTTGTTAATCGGGAGAAGTGTAGAAATAGATGTTAATTAATAAAAACTTTGAAAAATAAGAAAAAACATCAAAGTCAGGGGATTAATGTCAAGAAGGATTTGGGCTAGAAATTAGTATTTGGGTTGACATTTGAAAGAAAATAAAGATTGTAAGACAGTAGGAGAGTGAGTTACAGATCACTAATTATCCAGTCCTTCTTATTCCATAGGATTCTATTCCACTAGTTTCCCTAAAATCCTGAAAACAGAATCTCCCTAAAGCATGAAAGACTTTTCTCTGTCCTTGTGAAGTGAAATGGATTTCAGAATTACACTTTGGCTTTAGTTCTGTTTATTGTTTTTTTAATTAATTAATTAATTAATTAATTAATTTTTTATTTTGTTACATAAGAGACCCAGTGGTCTTTCAGATCCTATCTTCCCTTGATGGTTTATTTCATGACACCCTTTGCCAACAATTTTTCATTGATAACATATTGCATATTATTTACTTAGGCTTTATAACTCTTCATTATCCTTTGGTTCACCAATACTTTTGAATATTAAGAACTTTTAATGATCCTTCATTTATACTTGAAAAGGTTCACCAAAATAAAATAATGAAAAACACTTATTAAGTGGAGTAGTCATTTAGAACATTTTCATATAAAAACCTGGTTAGATCCATGAATGACAACTGCATCTCCCTTTGGTATTTCTTTTTTTTTTCATACTTTTATAGTTGAACTCTGCTCCTGGGGTAAAAAGGGCACTATCCCAAGCTTCCTGTTCATCTCTGAGCTTTGGCTTTGAGCACAGGGACCCCTTGTGTTTGCAGGGGGTAAACTTTTTGCTTTTTTCAGAAAATAGTCTAGTTTCCCAGAGTTTTCCCTCTTCCCTGGGATTGAAAGCTGCCCACTGATCTGCTACTCTACCTAAGATCTCAATTGCTGACTTGCTGTGATCAAGACCCTCTCACTGGCTTTCCCAGAATCTGCCTGAGCTGGGCTGAACACCCCTTTCGCCTCAATGAGATTGACCTTTAGTGAAAGTATTTCAAATCTATCTTGAACTGGAGAGTAGTTTCATCCTGTTTAGAAACTTGGTGTCATGTGGATTTCAAGGGAAATTGGAGAGCTCAAGCAGCTTCCTGGCTTCACTTTGCCATCTTGGTTCCAACACCGACAAATGCATTTTAAAAATATTTTTAATTGTGCACAGAAAATTATAATATTTTAGATTCATCTCAATAGTGCAAAAGAAGATTATATATTTCTGGTAGTGAATAGAATAGAATTGGTAATGTAATAAAATTATAAGCTTGAAGTAATAAAATTTAGATAGTAGTATGGTGCTGTTCATGACATGAGAAAGTATTGATGAAACTCAAATACATTGTTAGGAATTATGACCAAACTTCCCAAGAAAAGTTTCTATTGCAGACATTCTGAATCTTGTGGCAAAACTGTAGATTGTTAGAACTAGTATTTTGAGTAAATATGAAGGGTCTTATAATATCTTTGATTTTGTTTGAAAAAAAAATTTAGTCATATTGTAAAGCTACTTATATCGTCTAATATTCAACCATCTTATATAGTTTCATATGAAGGTTTCACATTTACATTTCACTTAATTTTATGTTTCACAAAATTTTATATTACAAAATATATATCTTACTAGAATGATAACTCAAAGTCAAATGTTGTTAATTTCAGAGAAAAACAATAGTAAATTATAATTTGTAAAGTTCAAATCTATCATAAAGATAGCATAGATAAAAAGGCATGCTATCTATGTTTATACAGATATCCACATACAATTTCTTCTCCCATTTTAGTCTCAGTTTCCTCATCTATAAGACAGTGATAAGAATAAGTACCTAACGGGGTTATATTAAGGGTTAAATGAATAATGTATATAAAAACTCTTTAAAATGCAAAATGTTATATAAATTTTAACTATCTTTATTTTATTTCCATGTACCATATTATTGGCATATTAGCATTTACTAAAACATTAGTATTTTAGCTAATTTGCATTTTCTCTAGTACATATCTAGGCACATTTATGTGTATCTTTAAATATTATACGTTTACATTTATATGTTTACTGCACACATATGTAACTCTACATATGGCAATGCATGTATGCTTGTGTATAATTAGATGTTGTTAATATATTCATGCAAAATTATCTTCCTCCTCATTCCTCCAATTTATGGAACATTCTCAGCTTTATCTTCATAGCTGTTCAGGCTCTACTAACTCATTGGACTTCTTTTTCCATGGCCCCATGCATATATCTTCTTCCCTAACCTCACCTTTCAGCTCTCTTTCATGTGCTGCTTTTTTTTTTTTTCATTAGAATTAATTTCTACCGGGGCAGGGATAGTTTTCATTTCTACTTGTATATGTATTCCATCTCTCACAATGCCAGGCATAAAGTACTTAATATATATATTTTTTTAATTTGACTCTACATGTAGGTGTGATTGTATATGAACTCTTAAATGTTAAAAACCAGAAATATGCAAAAAATAACAGCAATGATAATTAACATTCAATACAGCAATTTTATTTTTGCACACTACCTACATTATTTTATCTATACAAAAACTTGTGAGGAATTTTTTTTCAGTGAAACAAATTCACTCAAGCCAGGTTCATCTCACTGGTTGAAAGCCAGTATAAGAAAAGAATAATTGAAGAATAACTTCTAAATTGAGATTGAGGCTGGGCAAATAAGGATAAAGGTGTGTTTTTTCATGTATGAAGCTATGGACCCAAGTAAGTACAAGAGTGACTTTTCACACTTTATTGAACTGGAACAAATTCCCAATGACAGTAGGATTATTTTGAAAAGAGAGAAAAAGAGAGAGAGATAGACAGACAGACAGACAGAGACAGGGACAGAGACAGAGAAAGAGAGACAGAGACAAACAGAGAAAGAAAAAGGAAGAGGGAGAGACAAAGAGAAAGGGAGAAGAAAAGGGAGGGAGAGAAACACATATGTATACATGTAATTTACATACATGTTCACACATGCATGCAATAAAAGTATATATAACTCTGTGTGTGTGCATGTGTAACAAGCACTCTGTTCTCACCCCCTCCTTTCCAGAGTGAGCCTGGTTACATCATCCCCCAAGTACTGTAGGGAAATTTCAAGTCCTCATTTCAGGGTCTCCACAACCTTTATTTAGTTGCTAATGATTTATGAAGATGAAATCAATGTCCCTTTGGATAATAGACTCATCCAGTCCATTTTCTGCAAAGATTTGGTTCTAACAAGGGCATGTGAAAACATAGCATAACTGATGAATGAATTCTTGTCTTAACTACCACTGAACTGTGCCCCAAAGATTCCTCCTTATTCCTTGAGTTCTTATTTAACCAAATTTCCTGATTTCTAAAACCTGGTATGGACACTACTCCCAAACCTCCTAATGCTGATAATTATCAGTGTACAATCTGAAAGTAAAACTACTTGAAAATACCTCTCGTCACCATTTTGCAGATGTGGAGTCTATAATTGTGGAAAATTCCATATAACATCCTTTGTTTACATTATAGTATTCCACTTTTGTTCTCTTTCTAAAACAAAACAAGCAAATACCTTGCTATAAGGTACTTCTTTGGGAGAGGCAGGGGGATATAGGGGAAAGAATATATGAGGAAAAGCAGGTGTTATAAAAATAAAAATCTGCTTCAAAAAATGTAGAGATTCCTCCAAACAGAAATATTTGAATGACCTTTCAGTATCTTATATATAACTGCCTTGTGTCACTAATATTGTCTAGTCTTCAGTCTTATGAAATCAACAATATCTAAGTTCAAACTGGAAATATGAAATGAGAAGAAATTACATATGTACATATATTCAGAATGTATGTTCAATATTCTGTAGGTTATGTCATATATGTCATACATATTAAGTATATATAAAAGTACTGTTTCAATGCCATGCTCTGTGGAAATAGCATAGGTGTATGTATGCACATGTGTAGCATATGAAAGGAGTTTTTTGGGGGACAAATGGTACAAGGCATTTTTAAATGTAAAGATTCTGATTAATATTATCAATAACTAATTTTGTTCTTTAAGAAATGAGAGTGAGAACGTTGCAGGTTTTTAGTTCTTGTTTCCTTTTCTTTTTTTTAGAGCTAAAAAGGAAATTAGAAGATCATCTAATCCAAAACTGTATTCAGCCTGTTGTTTGTAATTATTGGTTAGGATTTCTGTGAGAAAAACAAATGTTGCTGCTCACTTCTGCATATAAAATATTATATATTTATATACTTATATTTTTGTAGAAAAAATTGACTTGACTTGTTTCATTTTGCTTGAAAGTTTTCACCAAGTGTATCATATGCATTCAGACTAACATTTGTAGTTTTGTTAAAGTTATTTCATTATTAATAGTGTTCTGTGGAACTGATGATTTCTAATTACAAGTTGAAGAATGTTTTCTTTAAACTTTATTTTTCTTGAGGTTTGTTTTCCTTTTGGTATATATTTATTTCCCAGCATGACAATTGTGGAAGTGTTTTGCCTGACTAGATAGATAGATAGATAGATAGATAGATAGATAGATAGAGATATATGGATATATATATATATATATATATATATATATATATATATATAATTTTTATAAAATTGATTGTTTTTTAATGAAAGGATGTAGGGAGGGAGGAAAAGAGAAAATTTGAAACTCAAAGTTTTAAAAACTAATGTTAAAAGATCTTTTTACACGTAACTGAGGGAAAATAAAATAACTTTAATTTTGAAAGTTTTCTGGGCCCTAAGCATTTAGAAAAACACTTAATTAACCCAATTTCCTTAAAGAACAGAAGAATAAACTAAGATCTACATATATAAAATGATATGGAAAGGTTCTCTGGGTTTTCAGGAGACCAAAATCTAGAAACCCACAGTTTTTCAAACTGTGTACTTTTAAAGCTCTTTTTTGGTTATATTGTAGAACCAAAAATATTTCTGTTTTATTGAGATATTGAAAATAATCTATTGCATTATCTTTCCGCAGCTAGCCAACATATTGATACTGCTGTCTACTAGAGACATTAATTTGGTGATCATGTCCAGGTGCAATCATTATAAACAGACAGATATGATCTAATGTTCAGTGTGTGCATTATAATCTGAGAATCAGCTAATCAATAAGCATTTCTTAGAGATCAACAATATATCAGGCAGTCTGCTAGGCCATGGGGCTACAAAGATTAAAATTTTTTTGAAAATTCAGTATTTAAAGATATAACAAAACAATTTCCCTTCAAGTAATTATATAAACACATACACACAGAATTGACTTAGTTTTTTAAAAAAAATACTTCAAAAAGTATACACACAAATAAATAGACAATGTTACTCTTCCTATACATGGAACTAATACTTCCCCCATGGCACTTCAGACACTGGGAATAGGCAAGGGATTTGATTCACAATTTAGCTCAAATCCTGTAGAACACTGTCCTAGTTGAAATTTCTAAGTAAAATATCTCCTTTGGATATGAATCACAAATATCCTGGCTTCTTCAATCTTTACTGTCAGTCTCGTTGGCTGTGTTATCCCTTGTGGAATCTTGACTTCATGGAGTCATTGCTTGAAATCCCAGGTCTGGGATAACTACTGGCAACTAAAATGAGTAAACATGGACAGAAAGGAACTCTAGGCTTATTTTTTGTGCTGTAGTAAAAGAGATGCATGGGAACAGGGGCATGTGCATATACACATACATCTACACAGACACATACTAATGGGTGTAAGTGTGTATGTATGCAGATAATATATGTTCTTTTTCAGTTTTTTAAAGCATATCTCACTATAACCTCATTTGGGTTTGTTTGTTTTTTTCAGAAAAATTTTGATGTGTTTTGCTATTTCTTTAGCTCATTTTACAGATAAGGACACTGAGGCAACTAGAGTCAAGAAAATTAACCAAGGCCACACAACTAGTGTGTGTCTGAGGTTGAATTTCAATTCAGGTCATTATCATGATTGACTCAGCACTCTATCTACTGTGACACTTTGCTGCATATGGCATTTGGTCATATGTTATACAAATAAATGTCTGTGTAGACTCATGTATAGACATACATTTATTGCATGTAAATGTAAATATGCATGTATCCGTTTATTTATATATGCATCCATATTATGTGCATGTATATCCATACATCAAAGAAGGG
Organism: Myrmecobius fasciatus; assembly: GCA_023553655.1. Classification (NCBI taxonomy): domain Eukaryota; kingdom Metazoa; phylum Chordata; class Mammalia; order Dasyuromorphia; family Myrmecobiidae; genus Myrmecobius; species Myrmecobius fasciatus. The sequence goes on from JAJPUD010015001.1 coordinate 27,704, forward strand.
AGGAATGGTCCAAATAGCTGTGAGAATCAGTAAAATTTATCACTTCAGCCTTGTGCCTTAAACTATCTATACACTCAGGGAAACAAATTATTCACAGAATTTCATAAAAGATAGTTCTTGCTATGAGAAAGAGGAAGGCGATTGTGAACTATATGTTTCACACCTTAACTAAATATCAAGCTTTTAAAAATATTTTTATTAATGTCTTTTTCCTCAGTATCTATTTTCTTTCCTCTTTTCATGAATTACCACATATAAAATGATATTTTTAAAACCAAAAGGAGAAAAAACAGCAAAAATTATCAATATATTGTAAAAATCTGAAAATGTGCAATAGTCCACATTCATGAATCAATCTACTTTTCAAAGAGATGTGATGAGGAATCTAACTAGGATTTATCTTTGGAGATATAATTATTCTTTGAAATTCCACAGCATTCAATTTTCTTTTCATTTTAAAATTTATTAAAATTCATTCATTTATTTAGGTTATGCAAATAAATTCTTTTTTTTTAAAGATATATCCTTATCAATTGCTTTGGGAGTAAAAAAAAAAAAGAATAAAACAAATGGGAAAAACCATAAGAAAAAAAAAAAACAGAAGAGGGGGCAGCTAGGTGGCGCAGTGGGTAGAGCACCAGCCCTGAAGTCAGGAGGACCTGAGTTCAAATGTGGTCTCAGACATTTAGCATTCCCTAGCTGTGTGACCTTAGGCAAGTTACTTAACCCCAATTGCCTCAGCAAAACAAACAAACAAACAAACAAACAAACAAACAAAAAAAACAGAAGAAAAAGAAAAAAAAAGTGAATATAACACATGTTGATTTACATTATGTCTCCAAAGTTCTCTCTGGATGCAGAAGGCATTTCCATCAAAAATTTATTGGTATTAACTTGGATCACAGAACTGCTGAGAGGAACCAATTCTGTTGTTATTGTATACATGCATTTCTGATTCTGCTTATTTCACTCAGCATTAGTCCATGTAAATCTTTCCAGACCTTTCTAAAATCAGCTTATTATTTTTATAGAGCAATAATATTCCATTACTTTCATATACCATAACTTATTTGGCCATTTCTTAACTAATGGGCATCTACTAATTTTTTCAAATCTTTGTCACCATAAAAAGAGCTTCCACAAACATTTTTGTGTATTTGGGTCCTTTTCCTGCATTTATGATTTCTTTGGGGTATACACCCAGTTGTGCTGTTTCAAAGGATGTGCACAGTTTTATAGACCTTTGGGGAAGAGTTCCAAATTGCTCTCCATAATAATTGGATCATTTATCACAATCACAAACAATGCATTAGTTTCCCAGTCATCTTAGGCTCCTGCATCTTAATCAATATGGCAGGTGTGAGGTGCTACCTCAGAGTTGTTTTTAACAATATTCCATTATCTTTATATACCACAACTTGTTCAATCATTCCCCAATTGATGGGCATATATTCATTTTGTAGTTCTTTGCTTCCAGAGAAAGACCTCCTACAAATATTTTTGCACATGTGGGTCCTTTTCCCTCCTTTATGACTCCTTGGGATACAGATAGAGTAGTCATACTTCTGGGTCAAAGGGCATATGCACAGTTGTATAACTCTTTGGGCATAGATCCAGATTGCTCTGCAGAATGGTTGAATGATTCCCCAATTCCATCAATAATGCATTAGTGCCCCAATGTTCCCACAACCCCTGCAATATTCATCATTGTCTTTTCCTGTCATAGTAGCCAATCTGAAAAGTGTCTGAAAGGTGTGAGGTGATATCTCAGAGCTATTTTAATTTGCATTTCTTTAATCAATTGTGATTTAGAGCATTTTTACATATGACTATGATGGCTTTAATTTCATCATCTGGGGGTGGAGCCATGGTAGTGGAGATCAGACAGGAGTCTCTGTAACCTCCTCTAACCTCCCCTCAAACCAACAACATATGAAGCCTCTAGACTGATTCTGAAGCAAAAAAATCCACAATATCTGGAGAACAACACGATTCTAGAAGAAGATACTCTGGAAGAACCTCAAAACAGGTCTGTTTTAATTGGGCAGGGGGGTGGTCTACTGAACACAGACTGCAGCACAGGGAGACCGGGGCAGGGAGCTGGAGCAGGGACCTGGAACAGGAGTCGGAACAGGAGTGGGAGCGTTGTGCTTTTAACACACCTGGGAGTCTTCTGCGGGCCTCTTGGAACAATTTGTCCTGATTGGGGGCAGGTGGTTTGGAGGGTCTGCCTTTTGAGGGGGATAGATTGTGAACCACTGAACCCCTGATGAGCATCGGCCCTAGCTGCCATTACACAGCACCTTAAAGCAATCAATCAAACAACAGGACTGATAAGCAACAGAAATAAATCAATCAGCAGAGCTGCCCAGTACCTGAAATAATTCAATCAGCAGAACTGCCCCAGGGCAAATTAAAGCAGCTGTCCCACCTTTGCCCTAAACAGACCTCACACCTTTTAAAAAAATGAATAAAAAACCAAAAAGAGCTCTCACCATAGACAACTTTTATGGAGAGAGGGAAGAACAGACTTCAAATCCTGAGGCCCCTAAAGGTAAAGCAACTCCAGAAAAAGCCCCAAAGAGAGACATAAATTGGTCTCCATGTCACAAGGCTTTCTTTGAAGATTGCATAAAAAATCTTAAAAGAGAGTTAGAAGAAACATGGGGAAATGAAATGAGATCACTGCAAAATAAAATAGAAAAAATGGAAAAAGAATGCAATGAACAAAAAAATGTAATTGGTCAATTGCAAAAGGAACTAAAAACAGTAACTGAAGAAAATAAGACATTAAAAATTAGAATCGAACAATTGGAAATGAATGACTCATTAAGACTTCAAGAATCAGTCAAACAAAAACAAAACAATGAAAAGATAGAGAAAAACATGAAATATCTCCTAGGAAAAACAACTGACCTGGAAAATAGATCTAGGAGAGACAATCTAAGGATTATAGGGCTTCCTGAAACCCATGATGAAAAAAAGAACCTGGACACTATCTTCCAGGAAATCATAAAAGAAAATTGCCCTGATATTTTAGACCCAGAAGGCAAAATACTCCTTGAAACAATCCACCGATCACCTCCTGAAAGAAACCCAAAAATTAAGTCCCCCAGAAATATCGTGGCTAAATTCCAGAATTATCATACCAAGGAAAAGATATTACAAGAAGCCAGAAAGAAACAATTTAAATATCGGGGAGCTACAATTAGGATCACACAGGACCTAGCAGCTTCTACTTTGAAGGATCGAAGGGCCTGGAATCAGATATTCCGCAGGGCAAAGGAACTTGGATTACAGCCAAGAATAAGTTACCCAGCTAGAATGAGGATTATCTTCCGGGGAAGAAGATGGTAATTCAATGATATAGGAGAATTTCACCTATTTCTACTGAAAAGACCAGAACTGAACAAAAAATTTGATCTACAAACACAGAACACAAGAGAAACATAAAAAGGTAACAAGAAAAAATAACTCTTGAGAACTATATTTATATTATAGATACTTATAGAATGAGGGTTGATTTTATGAATCTATTATTACATTATGATTATGATTCAATTACTGTGATTTTATGATTATTATGATATGATAAACTGAAAAAGAAATTAGAGGTAGAAAAGGGATAACACTGGAAGAAGAGGAAAAGGAGGTAATATAAGGGAAATTACATCACATGTAGAGGCAAAGAAAACCTATAATGATTGAGGGGAGAAAAGGGAGGGGAATGAAAATTAGGTTAATCTCCATCTCATCAGATTTGGCTCAGAGGGAATAATAGACTTACTTATAAGGAAACAGGAGGGAAAGGGGGGAAAAAGGGGTGGGTGGGGCTCTAAAGGGGAAGGATTGTTTGAGGGAAGTGGTTTTCAAAAGTAAAATAGTAGGGAGGAGGGAAAGGGGATAAGAAAGAGAAAAGCATAAGCTAGGGTAAATAAGATGGCAGGGAATACAGAATTAGTTATTTTAACTGTGAATGTGAATGGAATGAACTCTCCCTTAAAGCAGAAGCAGATAGCAGATTGGATTAAAAACCAGAATCCAACAATATGTTGTCTACAAGAAACACATCTAAAACATAGAGATACATAGAGGGTGAAGGTAAAAGGCTGGAGCAGAATCTATTATGCTTCAGGTGAACAAAAAAAAGCAGGGGTAGCAATCCTGATCTCAGACCAAATAAAAGCAAAGATAGACTTCAGTAAAAGAGACAAAGAAGGAAATTATATCTTCCTAAAGGGTACCATAGATGATGAAGCAATATCAATACTAAACATATATGCACCAAGTGGTATAGCATGGAAATTCCTAGAGGAAAGGTTCAGAGAGATGCAAGAAGAAATAGACGGCAAAACTATAATAGTGGGGGATCTCAACCTCCCTCTCTCAGAACTTGATAAATCAAACCACAAAATAAATAAGAAAGAAGTTAAGGAGGTAAACAAAATGTTAGAAAAGTTAGGTATGATAGATCTTTGGAGGAAATTAAATGGAGACAGAAAGGAATTTACTTTTTTCTCAGCAGTCCATGGAACTTATACAAAAATTGACCATGTGTTAGGACACAAAAACCTCAAAATCAAATGCAGGAAGGCAGAAATAATAAATGCATTTTTTTCAGATCATGACAGAATAAAAAACACATGCAATATAAGGCCAGGAGAAAATAGACCAAAAACCAATTGGAAACTAAATAATTTTATCCTAAAGAATGAATGGGTGAAACAGCAAATTACAGACACAATTACTAATTTCATTCAAGAGAATGACAATAATGAGACAACATACCAAAATTTGTGGGATACAGCCAAAGCGGTAATAAGGGGAAATTTTATATCTCTAGATGCTTATTTGCATAAAAGAGAAAAAGAGAAAATCAATGAATTGTGCTTGCAACTAAAAAAGCTAGAGAAAGAACAAATTAAAAACCCCCAATCAAATACCAAATTTGAAATCCTAAAAATAAAAGGAGAGATTAGTAAAATTGAAAGTAAAAAAAAAACTATTGAATTAATAAATAAAACTAAAAGTTGGTTTTATGAAAAAACCAACAAAATAAATAAACCTCTAGTTAATTTAATTAGAAAAAGGAAAGAGGAAAATCAAATTGTTAGTCTCAAAAATGAAAAGGGCGAACTTTCCACCAATGAAGAGGAAATTAGAGCAATAATCAGGAGTTACTTTGCCCAACTGTATGCCAATAAATTTGATAACCTAAGTGAGATGGAGAAATATCTACAAAAATATAGATTGCCCAGACTAACAGAAGAGGAAATAAATTACTTAAATAGTCCAATTTCAGAAAAAGAAATAGAACAGGTCATTAATCAACTCCCTAAGAAAAAATCCCCAGGACCAGATGGATTTACATGTGAATTCTACCAAACATTTAAAAAACAGTTAACTTCAATATTATATAAACTATTCGAAAAAATAGGGAATGAAGGACTCCTACCAAACTCTTTTTATGATACAGACATGGTACTGATACCTAAACCAGGTAAAACAAAAACAGAGAAAGAAAATTATAGACCAAACTCAATGAATATTGATGCAAAAATCTTAAATAAAATATTAGCAAAGAGATTACAGAAAATCATTCCTAGAATAATACACCATGACCAAGTAGGATTTATACCAGGAATGCAGGGATGGTTCAATATTAGGAAAACTATTAACATAATTGACTATATTAATAACCAAACTAACAAAAACCATATGATAATCTCAATAGATGCAGAAAAAAGCATTTGATAAAATCCAACATCCATTCCTATTAAAAACATTAGAGAGTATAGGAATTAATGGACTTTTCCTTAAAATAGTCGGTAGCATCTATTTAAAACCATCAGCTCGCATCATGTGTAATGTTGATAAACTGGAACCATTCCCAATAAGATCAGGGGTGAAACAAGGTTGCCCACTATCACCATTACTGTTCAATATTGTATTAGAAATGCTAGCCTTGGCAATAAGACAAGAAAAAGAGATTAAAGGAATTAGAGTAGGTCATGAGGAAACCAAATTATCACTCTTTTCAGATGATATGATAGTCTACTTAGAGAACCCTAGAGAATCAACTAAAAAACTATTAGAATTAATTCACAACTTTAGCAAAGTTGCAGGATACAAAATAAATCCACATAAATCATCAGCATTTTTATACATCACCAACAAAATGCCACAGCAAGAGATACAAAGAGAAATTCCATTCAAAATAACTATCGATAGTATAAAATATTTGGGAATATATCTGCCAAGGGAAAGTCAGGATCTATATGAGCAAAACTACAAAACACTCTCCACACAAATAAAGTCAGATCTAAACAATTGGAAAAACATCAAGTGCTCTTGGATAGGTCGAGCAAATATCATAAAGATGGCAATACTACCTAAACTAATCTATCTATTTAGTGCTATACCAATCAAACTCCCAAGAGATTATTTAACTGACCTAGAAAAAATAACAACAAAATTCATCTGGAAAAACAAAAGGTCAAGAATTTCAAGGGAATTAATGAAAAAAAAATGCAAATAAGGGTGGCCTAGCTGCACCAGATCTAAAACTATATTATAAAGCAGTGGTCACCAAAACCATTTGGTACTGGATAAGAAATAGAGTAGTGGATCAGTGGAATAGGTTAGGTTCACAGGACAAAATACTCAATGACAATTGTAATCTAGTGTTTGATAAACCCAAAGAGCCCAGTTTTTGGGATAAAAACTCACTATTTGACAAAAACTGCTGGGATAATTGGAAACTAGTATGGAAGAAATTAGGCATTGACCCACACCTAACACCATATACCAAGATAAGGTCAAAATGGATTCATGATCTAGGCATAAAGAATGATATTATAAACAAATTAGAACAATGTAGGATGGTTTACCTCTCAGACCTGTGGAAAGGGAAGGAATTTGTGACCAAAGAAGAACTAGAGGTCATCATTAATCACAAAATAGATAAGTTTGACTATATCAAGTTAAAAAGGTTTTGTTCAAACAAAATGAATGCAGACAAAATTAGAAGGGTAGCAATAAACTGGGAAAATATTTTTACATCCAAAGGTTCTGATAAAGGCCTCATTTCTAAAATATATCGAGAATTAACTGAAATATATAAGAATTCAAGCCGTTCTCCAATTGACAAATGGTCAAAAGATGTGAACAGACAATTTTCAGACGAAGAAATTGAAACTATTTCCGGTCACATGAAAAGGTGTTCCAAGTCACTATTGATCAGAGAAATGCAAATTAAGACAACTCTGAGATACCACTACACACCTGTCAGATTGGCTAAAATGACAGGAAATGATCATGATAACTGTTGGAGGGGATGTGGGAAAACTGGGACACTGATACATTGTTGGTGGAACTGTGAACGGATCCAAACATTCTGGAGAGCAATTTGGAGCTATGCTCAAAAAGTTATCAAACAGTGCATACCCTGTGACCCAGCAGTGTTTCTACTGGGCCTATATCCCAAAGAGATTTTAAAGGAGGGAAAGGGACCCACATGTGCAAAAATGTTTGTGGCAGCCCTTTTTGCAGTGGCAAGAAACTGGAAATTGAAAAGATGCCCATCAATTGGAGAATGGCTGAATAAATTATGGTATATGAATGTTATGGAATATTATTGTTCTGTAAGAAATGACCAACAGGAGGATTTCAGAGAGGATTGGAGAGACTTGCATGAACTGATGCTGAGTGAAATCAGCAGAACCAGGAGAACAATATACACAGCAACAAGACTATACAATGATCAATTTTGATGGACATGGTTCTCTTCAACAATAATGTGATTCAAACCAGTTGTTCTGAGATGAAGATAGTCATATACATCCAGAGAGAGGCCTGTGGGAACTGAGAGTGAACCACAGCACAGCATTTTAACACTTTCTGTGAATATTTCCATGCATTTTGTTTTCATTAGGTTGTTTTTTTCTTCTTCTCTTTCTAGATCTGATGTTTCTTGTGCAGTAAGATAACTGTATAGATATGTATACATGTATTGTATTTGTCATATAATTTATCCTATCTAGCATGTATTAGATTACCTGTCATCTAGGGGTGGGGGGTGGGGGGAAGGAAAGGAAAAGCTTGGGAAAAAAGTTTTTTTTTTTTTTGCAAAGGTCAATGTCGAAAGGTCACTCATATGTTTTGTAAATAAAAAGCTTTATAAAAAAAAGAATGAAGGACAAACAATAACATCTATATAATAATAAAATGTTACTATGGTATTTTTAATAATTTATTTAAATGATCAACTGTGCAACTGGTATCATTAGGATATGTTTCATATCTTTAAAAAGGTAAAAATCCTTTAAACTCAATAACAAGAGGGTTAAAACAACCCCCCCCCAAAAAAAAACCTACTAATATTATTTATCATTGTTTAACACATGTGATTGTATTGCTCATCAAGAAAATAAAAATTATCTAAAGCACAAAACTTAATATAAAATTATATGAAATGGCTAATAAATACCTGAAAAATTAAAAAAAAATTCATCATCTGAAAATTGTCTGTTCATTTCCTTTGACAATTAACAATTAGGGAATGACTTGTATTCTTATAAACTTGACACATCTCTTTATAATGAGACCTTTATCAGAAACACCGGTTGTAAAGATTTTTCCTGGTTTTACACTTTCCTTTTAATCTTGTTGATTTTGTTTGTGCAAAAATTTTTTAATTTAATATAATCAAAGTTGCTCATTTTGCCTTTCATGATGTTCTCTCGTTCTTCTTTGGTCATAAATTCCTCCCTTCTCCAAAGATCTGATAGATAACTTATCTTTTGTTTTCCTAATTTGCTTAGGTTATCACCATTTATGCCCAAATCATATACCTATTCTGATATAATTTTGCTTCGAGGTATGGGATGTAGGTCTATGCCGAGTTTCTGACATACTATCTTCCAGGTCTCCCAGCAAATTTTGTCAAATACTGAGCTTTTATTTCAGAAGATGGAGATAGGGGTTTGTCAAATATTAGATTATTAATTTATTGTTTATTGTTAAATGTGTATTGCACCTATTCAGTTGATCTACCATTCTATTTCTTAGCCAGTAAGATATTTTTATGACTATTGCTTTACAATAAAGTTTTAGGTCTGACATTGCTAGGCCATTATCCTTTTTATTTTTTTTTCCCTTTAACTCCCTTGACATGCTTGATCTTTTGTTTTTTTTTCCAGATGAATTTTGCTATTATTTTTTTTCTATAAATTTCTATACAATAATTTCTTGACAGTTTGATTGGTATGGCACTGAACAAGTAGACCCATTTAGGAAGAATGTATTGGATTTAACATATATTTCTACCATGTTAAACATATATTGGACTACTTGCCATCTAGATGGAGAGTGACGAAAGAAGGGAAGGAAAAACTGGAACACAAGGTTTTGCAAGGGCTAATGTTGCAGAATTATCTCTGCATATGTTTTGAAAAATAAAAAGCTTTAGTAAAAAAGTGATACTATAAGCAAATTAGGAGAACAAAGGATAGTCTACCTCTCAGATCTGTGGAGAAGGAAGGAATTTCTGGTCAAATAAGAAAGAGTACATTATGAAATGCAAATGGATAATTTTAATTATGTTAAGTGAAAACATTTTTGTATAAACAAATTAAATGAAGACAAAAGTAGAAGAGAAGAAGTAAATTGGGAAAAAATTATATCCAAGTGTTCTGATAAATGTCTCATTTCTAAAATATATAGAGAGCTGACTAAAATTAAAAGAATATATGCCATTCTCCACTTCATAAATGGTCAAGGGATATGAACAAGTAATTTTCAGATGAAGAAATTAAAACCATTTCTAGTAAAAAAAATAATGCTCTAAATCACTATTGGTCTGAGAATTGCAAATTAAGACAGTGCTGAAGTACCATTACACAACTTTCAGATTGGCTAAGATGACAGGAAAAGATAATGATAAATATTGAAAGGGATGTGGGAAAATTGGGACAAATACATTGTTGTTAGATTTGTGAATTAATCCAACCATTCTGGAGAACAACATGAAACTGTGCCCAAAGGGCTATCAAACTGTACATATTCTTTGATCCATTGGTGTTTCAACTGGACCTGTATTCCAAAGAAATCATAAAAAGGGGAAAAGAACCTACATGTACAAAAATGTTTGTAGTAGACTTTTTTGTATTGTCAAGGAACTGCAAACTGAGTGAATGACCATCATTTGAAGAATGCCTGAATAAATTATATGGATGTTATTAAATATTATTGTTTTATTAGAAATGATAAGCAGAATGATTTCAGAAAAGCCTGGAGAAACTTGCATAAACTGATGCTAAGTGAAGTAGGTAGAACCAAGAGAACATTTTTCACAGCAACAAGAAGATTATGCAATGATCAATTCTGATGTACATGACTGTTTTCAACAGTGAGGTGATTCAGGTCAATTCCAATGGTCTTGTGATGGAGGCATCTGAACCCATAAAGAAGACTGTGGGGACTAAGTGTGAATCACCACATAGTATTTTCACTTTTTTGTTGTCTACTTGCATTGTTTTCTTTTTCATTTTTCCCCTCTTTGATCTGATTTTTCTTGTGCTGCATGATACTTGTGGAAATATAGAATAATTGCACATTTTTTAAACATATATTGGGTTACTTAGCATGTAGGAGTTGAGGTGGAGGGAAGGGAAGGAGAAAAAAATTGGAACAAAAGGTTTTGCAAGGGTAAACTTGCTATGCATATCTATGCATATGTTTTGAAAATAAAAACTTTAAATAAAAACATTATGAAACAAAAGTAGAATTTAACAAATGGAAAATGAGGCAAGAGCTCATTGAAGAAAATAATTCTTTAAAAATTAGAATTGAGCAAGTGGTAACTAACAACTTTATGAAAATCAAGAAACAAATAAAAATAGAAAAAATGAGAAAAAATAGAAGACAATATGAAATATCTTATTGGAATAACATATGATCTGGAAAATAGATCCAAGATAGATCATTTAAAAATGATTAGACTACCTAAAAGTAGTCATCATCATCAAAAAAAAAATGTGGACATTATCGTTTAAGAAATTATCTAGGAAAACTGCCCTGATATCCAAAAATCAGAGGGTAAAATAGAAATTGAAAGAATGCAACTGACAAGCTTCTGAATATGATTTCAAAATGAAAACTCATAGGAATATAATAGTTAAATCCCAGAGCTTCCAGGTCAAGGAGAAAATATTGCAAGTAGCCAGAAAAACAAAAACAAAAACAAAAATAAACCAGTTCATTTCTTGTGTTGCCAGAGTCAGAATAACAGCACATTTAGCAGCTTCTATA